>JBBPFP010768757.1:0-15891 GCA_037974795.1 Kaempferia galanga | reverse complement strand
TGAAGTAATAGAAAAAAGAACAATCACCTTGTAAAAAACACACAAGTGCATGAAAATGTTTCACCTCGATTTTGGGTAGAATGCATGAAGTCTATACATGTGACTAATAACTGCCACAGGCATCGTTAGGATCTCTTTTCACCGTTTGAGAAAGCATTCTCACTCTACAACAGGAAGATGTTACATCTCTTGAAATATGATATTCGATGAAGCTTTATCGTGGTGGTCTCCTCAAATCAATAAATTTTTATCAAATTCAAAGGAAATTAAAAAGGAATTACAGGAGAGACTTAGACAAGATAAAGTAATTGAATAAATCATTCAAAAAAAAATAGAATCAGAACAAAACTAGAGCCTAGAAAGGATCAGAATAAAACTAGAATCCACAATAAAATTAGAACCCAGAATAGAACTAGAATCCAAATAGAAGTATAACTCAAAACAAAACCACAATTGAAAACAGAACCACAACAAATAATAGAACTAGAACCTAAAACAGAATCATAATCCAAAATAGAACCACTAGCAAGAATAGAACCGGAATCCAAAAGAGAACTAAAATCCAAAATAAACTAGAATCTAAAACTAAAACTAGAAATGAGAATCCAAAATCCAAAACTCATTACCTAAAAGTTAAAACCTCAAGAACAAACAATCGAACCCGAAACCTAAAAATCCATGACCCAGAATAGAAACAGAAACTAAAATGCAAAAATAAAAAAAAAATCTACAAGCCAGGACCTTAAAATTAGAATTCAAAACCAGACACATGAAGATACTTTCTCAAGCAAAGAATGGAGATCGAAGACCAAATTTCAGACATTCATAAGGACTTAATGGTGCAAAGTTTGAAGACTTCAAAAGGCAATCTAATATGACAAACAAATATACATCAAGAGAGAGTATTCGGTAAAAATAGTATTCAAGAATCACCACCTCTTGGTCTTCTTATGTTTTGGGGATAACTAGAGTTCTATTAGGATAAATTTTTAAAAAGATCAATTAGAATTTTTTAGATAAAGCATGGATAATTTGAATTTTATTAGTATAATTTTTTAAAAAAAAAAAAGATCAATTAGAAATTTTATTAGATAAATTTAAAAATTATTTAATATTTTTAGGGAAATCTCTTAAAATTAATGTTAACAATTTATAAAAGCAATTAGAATCACATTCATTGAGTGTATCAAGGGTTTTTAAATTGTAATAATAGTTTTGGATTGGTTAGTATGCATGAATATTACTTTTATACAAATTTATCATAATAAAATTCGCTTTCAGTCTCCTCCTTTGATTCAATATATATCACTCTTAATGCTTCTGATTTTTCTTTTTTATTGCTTTAATAATATTAGACAAATTATCATTGTTAGATGAAACACGGATGAATAAACAACAACAAAAATATTGGCAGAATAGAAGAAATCCGTTTTTTTCGGTGGAACTTGAGAGGGAATTTTTTTTGTTTACACTCCTATTCGCGTTGTTATTATTTCTTGACATGATCTTAGATTATGTTTTAACCATCTAAAGCATAGAAATTTACAATATCTTTCATTATAAATAAGATAATGCAGCATACATGAAAAAACAGTAAGTAAAACATTTAAATCTAATAATTCTTTTTAATTAAAAATTTTATAATTTTTTAATAATTCAGATATCCCACTCTTTAAATTGATTAATCCTAAAATTAAATTTTTCACCAACCACCAAAATAATTAAGAAATACTCACAAAAACCTATCCAAGCAGCCAAGATTCCCATGGGAGACATTCCTACGTGCATCACAATTGAAATTCAACCCTTCGATGTTAATTAACCGCTCTAAGGATTAGGGGCAAAAAGTCGTAATTTCTGTCTCTTATATTTGTTGCACTGATAAATGATATTAAAGCAGGAGATTTAGTACAATATTGAATTTAAAATTTTCAAAATTGTGTAGAACATTTAGTTTGAAATCTTAATTGCCTCCCAAACAGAAGGATGAAACTTACTCAATTCAGAGAGCACATGAACTTTAACTAACAAACTACGTTTGGATAAAAATCTGATCTAACTGGGGGAAACTCGAACTGACACCTCTGCAGATACCTCAATGATTACCCCTAACGATAAATGTCACTTTCTGTAAAATATACACCTTTGGTTGTATGGTACATTATAAGGGCAGTTTTCCGAACACATCATCAACTACAAACGAAGGAAAAGAGTGCAGCCACGAGTGTTTACAAACCATAGTTATGAACTAGCCTTGGGTGAGGTAGTTGTTTTGTCCTCATTTTGGTGGTCACTTGATGGCTCATCAGGAACTAATTTTATGCTGCTTGTAAAACCATTCTTCGCAGCATTTTCACCAGAGTTCTCATCAACTGTAGAGGATGGAATGCCCCTGGTCAACTCCGCTGATTGTCCAGATGTATTCAAGGCATGGCAATGAGGACAGTAGTATGTTATGTGAGGGAAATCCTCTTTCCGAGCAAGTCCTGCAGAAACACAAACTCGTTCAGCTTGCTAGATCTGATAGCTTTTGAAATAAGCGGTTATAACATATAGCTGAAGCACATGAATATCCAGACTCCTTACCATTATGCATATGGCAGTTGCCACATATTAGTGCATAACTTTGTGAAGGATCCTCACCCACAAGTAATGCAGCTAATCGAGCAGCCCAACCACCATCATTGGAGCCGGAGCCTTTGTAGTGCTCAACAACCTTCTGAGTCTGTGCTGCAATTTCCTGTTCAGTCCCAACCTCGTCGGATTCACTTGCCCATGTAGTAGTAGTGGTACTTCCAGTTGTATTGCTTCTTGCATGTGGTTGTTTCCGATTCCTGAGCCCTGAGGTTTGTACAGGCTCCGTATCATTGTTTTCTACAAGAGGATTTGCATTCTGTTTGTCTCCAAGAGAAATTTTCAGACCAGTGTCAGCCCCCAACTTAGAAGCCAGAAATGTTGCTGCTGCAGCCTTTGCAGCAGGATCAAGATCATATTTCTGAAAGTCAGCCAATTTTCAGTACGAAGCACCAAAAGAACACAGAAAAGGAAGATAGGAATAACATTTCTCCATATTTCATGTGGTAGATTTTACAATTAACATGCCACATTTTACATATGACGGAACTGAGTGGACTCAGCATGTTGGATATTCAACAAGGCTATGTATGGTAGGATAGAATAGAAAGGAAGGGACTGGAAATGAAGAATGAAAATAGAATGAGATAATAAGTGGAATCATCTAGTTCATTGTTTTGTTTGGTTGCATTCATGGAATCGATAATTTAAATGAATCATTCTATATTGGCATGTCTGGCCAATTTGACACTCACTCCTAGTCTATGAACATGTCTAGCTCATCCAATTTGCCGAATTTGTCCCCTTTTTCTTGATCCACAAGGCTTGTCCCATCTACTTGCCTAGTTCATTCTGCACGCTCAATTCATTAATCCGTCTAACATATCCAACTCACTCCATCTAATCATAGGATCCCTATCAGCTTGACCCACCTGATTTATTATTTGATTCACTTGGTCTAATCCACTCATCTGTCTACCCACCTGGACCATCACAATGTTTTAAAAACTGGACCAGGCATCTTGGTCCAACCAAAAAAAATGAGAAGAAATCTGGCTTGGACTTACACAAATGTTGGTCTATATCATAACCATCAAAATTGGAAAAACCTGATTACAAAACCAGAAATCAGTCACCAGAACAATGGTTTGATGATAGGGCTTCTGCACCTACGCTTCCTTAGATGGGTCTCTGTTAGAATTATCTAATTAATTGCTATTATAGTATTAGGAGCCTTTATACATAGTTTTCTCATTAGCTTTCTACTATGTGTGTGTGTTTAGCTTTTATAGTAAAAAGCTTCAATTAAGATTTAGTATAAAAATTTTGTATATTTTCAATAATTCATTATGTATTTTTAATATGTTCATATATTTATGAAATATTTAATACATATAAAAAATATATAAATTACATTTATGACATTATTTTTTGGGTCAATGTGGCAAATTATCAAGCCAGTAGTTTTACCAGTCCCATCTCTGGTTTGGTTTTCAAAACACTGGTTCATCCTGCTCGCCAAATTCTTCTGGTCTGTCCAACCTGCCTCACTCTTATGGCTTGTACCGCTTGATCCTACCAGTTCAATCTCAGGTTTTGTTATTCTATATTTTAGATTTCAAACTATAAGTAGTGGCATATTTAGTGGTGATGGAAAACAAACATTCCTCTCAAATTCAAAATGAGTGGAATGGAATGAGTCCTTCCTTGGAAAGCTTATTCTATCTAAAATATCAATCTAAACATTGGAATCAAATGATGGAGGAGAAAAAACATTCCTATTCCATTCCACCCTACCAAAGGTGACCTAAAATTTCAGGATTTAATCTAATTAATGAAGGCTTTTCTAAGCTGTGATTCTCAAACTTGGTTGTTTCCTATCATGTATCAGTGTCAACAAAATAAGCTGTGACCTAGAATCATTCCAATTACCTGAATAAGTTGTTGTGTCGCATAATAGTTTGTTCTTTCCTTGAGTTCATCAAGCTTCGCTTTCCTCTCTGCTCGCAGCTTTTCCAGAGTTTTCTGGTCCTTGCGATCAACTGCATGTGAGTGCAGACAATCCACTTAGAAACGTGATAATTAAACTACTCTTGAGGCATCTAATGCTTTTAACATAAGATAGACTCAATTCACAACAGAGCCACAAGAGAAATGTAGTTTTATTTTCAGGGAAATGCAAATTGCTAGAATTACAAAATGAAATCACTTGATAAATTAACACATATTGCATCTTTTAAAGACAAAAAAAAGTTTACATCCAATAGTTTCAAATTTTATCATCACATTACAAAATGGATAAATACTTAGCTCTCAATGTGCACTGATAGTAAAGTTTTGCAAACTAGTAGGTAGGCCAGACACATCAACTGGCAGAAAGGATAGCATTTTCTCATTAATCATCACAAATTAACATTGTTTCTGTTTGATTTGCCTCCATTTTTTTTATGAAATCAAGCATAAAGACAGACAACTGCTATATTTGTTGGACTATGCTGCTTAATTCAACTGTATTTTCAATAAAATTATGCATTGCCAATGTTTTGGTAACAATGCAGAACCATAAATTATAAGTTGACATGGAGGATGAAAGGCAATTTTACAAATCTTTCTAGGTAAAATTGTTCTCCAATTTGTTTAACTCTGTCAAATTAGTGTACAAATTTGATAATATTGCCATCAAATAGAAAAATCCCCTATTGTTATGGTCCAAAAAATTGAAAGTAAATATCAAGCAAATACTAGACCACAGAACCTGCAACATCGGGCAACATTTACCAAATCATAAATTGATCTAGAAAAGAAACTGCAGAAAATAAGAGGGAACTTGAAATCTTGGAGAATCACGGCCTGTTACCTAAGAAGATGAAAGATTGAATGATTAAGAGCTATGTCTACGTCAACCTTGTTACTTTCTAAATTGTTCAACTAACTTCAACAGTTATATCAGAAATTGCAGGGTAATTTGTTATATTTTTAGGTGAAATGATCTGAAAAAGCCATGATACGAATGTAGAGGAGAAACAGAATTGAAAGCTAGCAACAACTTGTCAGAATGTTATACATATTCAATTAGAATGTAAGGAATTTCAGTAACAATGTGTTAAAAGGTCCCTTCTGCAGTGAAATTACAAGTGAATCTACAGTCATATGCTGATGCTGTTTTAGTCATCACAAGTCACGGGTGTCACAGACAGCCTCATCTTGTCTATAACTATTTCTCGTCTATAAGCACAAAAACATTAAGAGAAACAAACATAAGCTGTGTTGCAAGAAACATTATCAAAGGAAGCTCTAAAAATTTTATATTGAAGAAAAATATAAGAAATAGGAAGGTCATGTTCAAGTGTAGAGTCAGAGATATTTACGTATTCTCGTGAAGCTTACAAGTGTTGAATAGATAACAGAAGATAAAACAGGCAAAGCAAACATAGGTAGTACTCGAATCGCCCTCATCTGCCAGCTCAGATCTGCATATCTAGTTGTCATGATGGCATAAACGAGAGCTACAACCTGGCAAAACATCAAAAGCGTTGTTAAAGTTATTGTGCATGGATTAGTAACTATAAAATATTTGCAAAACTATTCCAATGGATCATCAAAATAATATGCAAATGTACTGAACATTAGAAACATTTCCTGACATAGCAGAAACACAACTGTGGAATAGAAAATAGGAAACATAAAACATGCAATAGCAGCACCATTGTTCTCTTTTTGGAGCAAGTCAAGTAGATACAAGAGGCAGAAAAAGAAATAATAAAGATTACCAAATTCTATACATGGATTTTACACTGTTAATTTAAAGAAAAAATATCAGCTAAAAAAACATTCTTTGTAGCAACGCTCAGATAATACCTAGAGCATATTAATCTGATAGTCATAGTTCGATCTAGATATGCACTAACTCTAGTCGAATTTAACTGGTGTTTGATTACTGAGTAGCTAAATCCTTTAACAACCTCAATTAGAACAAGTTATTTATGTGCGGAACTAGTAATTATATCATGAATTAACAAAACTTGTGCTATGTCCAGCAAATGTTCACATGGACATATACTACCCGAAAGTCAATGTGGAACAATGTAATGGATACTCAATCAAGAAACTAAAATTTAACCTAGGTCAGATGATCAGGTGGTCAGATAGTTGAAAAAAATGGCTCATAGCTATCCCTTCCCAGATCCTAGGAACCAGAAGGCAGGATTATCCAGATTACAGCTGATAGAATGTAAAGAAGAAGCCACTAAAGACGCAATAGCAAGTCGCAAATGTAGCAGGAAAACAGGAGGAGAAAAGAAGGTAAACATCAGGGCAGAAGCAAGGTGGAGTGGTAGATGAAATGAATAAGGTCGAAGAAAAGATTAAAAAGAATTTGAATAAATCATATGATACAAGTGCAAAGAAAGGTGAAAAATAAACTTGAAGAAGAGTATATACATGGACACACACAAGTCTATGTGCGTGTGAAAGAGAAATCTGAACACTAAACTGCACGTTGAAAAAAACAATCTTTAGAATTGGTTTTCCAACCATAAATCAAGCAAAATATGAAGTCATTGAATTAAAATTTAACATTTTATATTTGGTTATCTAGTTAACTTTGCATATGATTTTCAAGTTTCAGTAAAGGTTAAATTAGAAAAATAATTGTTAATATCCCATGTGCGCCAAGTGTGCAAATACAGCAAAGTTTGACATGGTGTAACAAGATGAAGTATCTCGAAGACCAGGTGCTAGGAAAAATGAAGTCTTAGTAAGTTCAGAACTAAGATAAAGGTAAGATAAAATTTCAACAGGTCGGAAGACAAGATGCTAATCAAAAAGATGAAGTCTTGAAAGCATGGAGCCTCTTGGCACAAAGGTAATCTCTATAAGAAAGAGTTGAAGTGCATATGTATACTGGGAATGAATGAGATTAGATTTAAGGCTTAACCTTAGAAGTGGTTAGATTAAGAGCATAGTTGATTGAGAGGACTTTTCATTCGATTGGTAAGTTAGTCAACTAAGGAGTTGACTCATGACTAAATAGAAACAATAAAAATATTTCAATTCAGTGGATAGTCCACTCATTCCTCATAGCAATCTGACAACAAAAAGTAAAACATGTAAAGAGTCGTAATCATTAAATTGACGAGTCTAGAAGGCGATGGTCAAGATAACTAAACCTAAGAACTTATCACTCAACTAATAACCAAAACGACTAATGTGTCATTAGCTGATGAACACAAGCAACCACTTGAAAGGTTACTTCGTAGACAAATTTGTATATGAAGGTTGAGGCTATATATAGAAGCTTGTGGAGGCTTGGGATGGAAAGGGAGAACATGTAGACTCAAATTTTTGTGCTTAAGTGCTCAAATTCTTGTTCTCTCTAAGTTCTCTCTTGTTGTAATCTTTTTGTGCATCATCTCCATTATTCTAAGAAGATATTGCAAGAGGTTTATCCACCTTCAGTTGTTATCCAAGAAGGAGAAAACTAGTAGTGTTTCAAAGGGATGATCCACTTGAAGTATCATAGGCCGTGGAAAAGGAGCCAACGAGCATGTCAAACTCTTGTGTTCTTGTGTTATGCATTAATTTGTAATTATGTTCATTTATTGTTTTGTATGTTTTCGCTTAGCAAACTAACATTGAGGAAAAAAAGATCAAGCACAAATGTAGTCTACTCATCGCACCCTCCCTCTTTAGTCGCATCTAACAATTAATATTAAAGCAAGGTTGCTCTAGTTCGACTAACCATCGATAAAGCATGACTTAGAAAAAGATGCAAGATCAACTGAAACTAAGATGGATTCTAGAGACAAATTTGGCTTTGATATTTGAATTTCTCCACATTCTAGAGTAGGAGGATTTTCTCAATGGAGGCTGAGAATGGAGACTTTCACACAAATCAACATTGAACATTCGATGCATTGAGAAAAGAGTTTGAAATTCTCTAAGGGTCAAAAAGGGAAAAGTTCTCAAGAGAGAAAGTGGAACGAGGAGAAAATCGATCAATTTAAGGAAAATGGTAGAATAATAAATTTATTAATTAAAAATTTTACCTAACGATGTTTTGTACAGTATACAGAATAGGTGACTACAAGAATGCTCACGAATTATGGACGAAATTAGTCAAAAATTCAAAAAAAAAAAAAATCATTATCAGCACAAACAAATCCTAGAGGAGAGCCTTTTTGGCTTTAGAACGAGTGGGAGGATGAAAGAAGCTCAACCTCCGAGATAAAAGTTAAGGAGCCATTGACCTCTTCATCCGAGAGTATGGAATAGGAGAGCTCCAACTCTACCTCTCTATGTCTTAAGGATCTAACATTTCAAGGTATATTGAATTCAATTAACAAAACTTATATAATATGGTTTTAATGGTAGGAACATGGTACACTACAAGAACAATATCCTACTCTGTGAGGGAGAAGATCCAAGTGGCTCCCAAGGTGACACAACCAAGGGCATTACCACGACCAAGGTCCAATTGAAGGCAACCCAAGAAACAAAGGCTAGGAAGCTCAAGACAAGGGGGCGCTTATGGTATGATCATCTTGCAATTTTGCTTTATTGAATGATGTACCTTATTATAATGATAGGAAGCATGCAAAAGTTAATTGTTATGATTTTAGGACTTCATATAATAAGACTAGGAAGGAGAGAAATGACATAATGGTAAAGTTGTTGCCGAGTCGCGAAAATAGCTTCTTCCAAAGTAAGGTAAAGTTGAGTACAATAAATCCAATGTGGTCTAATCCTCCCCTGAGCCCACATTAGTGGGAGTTTCGTGCAGTAGGTGACCTTTATATAAATAAGAATAGAAAAAGTGATGCCCTTAGGATTAATTCTGGATCAAGGCATGATAGGCAAAAAGAATCTTGAATTAGGGAGTTAAAGTAGGGAAATCACCTTGAGGTCAATTAAGATAACAAATGGATCTAAGAAGCAAGACCTAGTTCTCCAACAAAAAAAAAAGGTCTAGGTACAAAGCAAAGTCGAAGGATAGTGTGTCAACCTTCATAAGGTTCCTTTTGACTATAGAACAAAGTCAAAGAAATCTATTACCAAGATATTCAAGGAGGGCACCATAGAAATAACTTAATGAGACCACCAAGGCTAAGACTTCTAAGAAGCCTAAGAAAGTTATTAAAAAAATATTAACAGAGGCCATCCCATGTGATTACGTTGAAAAACCCAAGGAGTTCCAATAGTTATTGGATCCCAAAGAATGTGATTCCACAATGCTATATGGTTTAGCATGTGTCATCTATTTTAGGAGAGGAGTTATCTCAACCGTGGCAAAGTTGACTCCTCGAAGGAATATTCGTGTAATTGGGATACCTAGGAAATGAATGTTGTAATCCTACCCCTATAAGGTTCTAGAGTGTGTCAAATAAATTTGGATGAGTGGAAAAGTCAATTTGAGTGTTTTGACACTTAAGATTTGTTTATGCGTTAAGATGGAAAATTAGCTATAGGTTTATGTCAACAATACATAGAAAAGATTTCTAAGATGAGAGTTTGATATATTCTCTAGGAATCAATAAGCGTGCCAAAATTAGTTTTGGCACATTGATAGGAATTAATAATGATAGAATTAAGCATGCTTAATTTACATTGATTTGGTTTAATTTATATCATGATAAAATTGACACATGTTTCAAGCTTATCCTATGGGAGGGGAAAAACCTCCTTCCACCCTCTAGCCAACTTGGCGGTCGGCTATAAACTCGTAATTTACCTCCCTTCACATATCCTGGAGGCAAACTGTGAGAGGCGCTTGGGGTGAGCATAATCACCTTTTTACTACGAAGGCTTGACCTATGTGATGAATTGAATGCTTTAATCAAGTCATGATTAATTCATATCATGTAATTAGGACTAAGTATGATGGCAACAATTAATCCTAGGTAGGAGTGTTAATTGGTATTGTAGTATAGACTTATATAATCACCTTAGCTTAGGGAGGAGACTTGAAGACTTCTCACAACAACTTAAGGTTGATTTATTTGTATGTTTAAACAAGATAAGCTAAATGTAATCAACACACATTAATCACAAAAATAATTAATTGTGGCAAGGCTTATGTACAAGTTGTCTAAATATAACCCAAAGATGATAACTGAAATTTTCAATCTAAAATGAATTTCAAAATATTTTTTTAAAACTCTAGGAAACCAATTTTGAACTAGAGCACTTGGATAATCAAAATTAGAAGCGAAACATTAATGTTTGTTTTATAGTTTTTAACTTTGCGCTAATTTTGAAAAATAGTTTATTTTCATAAAAATGTATTTTTTTCAAAGATAGATAATAATATACCAAGTGTGTCCATGATGTGTCATGAACTTTTAAAGATTTTTAAATTTACAGTTGAAATGTTTTTTTTTTGACCTCAATAGACTGCACTAGTTATGCGTCACTTATGGCAATCAATTGGGTTGGAATGGGTCAACTACGTTGGGATGAGTTTCACTCACTAGGCCTATCTGACTAGCACACAAATTGCAAGAAGGGTGCAGTGTTTTATTTTCAACTTGAAAATGGATTTTTGAGCATTCATCCCTATTCCCATGAACCTGATATAATTACTAAGAATTAGGGAAGCGTGCTCAACTCTTTTATGGATTAAAAGAGTTATTGTTGATACAATTTAAAGGAGAACGTGAAGTTAAGGGGAGGAACTTATGTTGTGACTAAATGCCATGCTTGGCAAACACTTAGTACCATTAGTAACACTAGAGCTTAAGGTTGAGCATTGGACCAAGGGGAGAGAAATGAATGGATTATTATGCTTATCATGCCTAGTTAGGTGTCTTCCTTTTTATCAATGTCAAAGGGCCAAGGGGAGAGATGATGAGTTTAAGTTAAAAAACATTACCTTAATCATGGGCCATGTTGTCGAGGGGGAGAAGTGATTAGAAGTATTGTTTGTGCATCATTTGTATTGTCATTTTGTCTTTATAATGCTTTTATGAAACATGGTTTCAACTTAAACCGATTACGGTTGTCAAATATTGTAAGGGAATGGTGCGACCATGCATGTAGTTTACATGTGATTTTAACATTTGGACAACGTTGAAGTTAGGAAAAAAATTTATTGATCTCACATGTGTGTAAGTATACAGGTGCCAAAAAAAAAAATGACGTGTTGTAGGTTTAATAAGATGAAGTCCCAATAAGTCAAAAAGATCAAATGTTAGTCACCAAGCACGTTGGGAAGCCCAAATGCTAGGCAAGAAGATGAAGTCCCAATACGTTAGGAAGACGAAATGCTAGACAGAGCATAGAACCTTTTAATACGAAGGTAAGCTTTGTGGAAAGGAGTTTGAGTGTATATGTATACGAGGAACGAATGAGATTAGATTTAGAAACAGATTCAGCCTAAGAAGTGGTTAGAATTAGAGATGCAATTGACTGAAAGGGGTTTTCAGGTGACTAAGGAAGGCGTCCACTCATGACCAAACTGAAACGAATTAAATGTTTTTGTTCGGTGGGCAGTTGATTGATGCTTCAGTCAATTGATTACTCATAGGAGTCCAATGATAACCAACGGTAAAAAATATTGAACAAACTAACAAGTTCAAAAGGTGACGATCATGAAACCTATACCTAAGAGGTAGAAAATATCAATACATTGATGTGAGCTAACAGATTCAAATAACCAATCCATTAAAGGCATCGAGCAACCACTCGATCACAAACAAAAAGGATATATGGCTATGGTTATAAATATAGGAACTTGCGAAGTTGCAGGATGCAACGGGGACTTGTAGATTTAAATTCTTGTGCTCAAAACTCTTGTTCTTTCTAATAGCTCTCTTATTATAATCTTCTTGTGCTTTATCTCCCTTATTGTAAGAAGCTCAAAAGGTGACGATCTTGAAACCTATACCTAAGAGGTAGCCAATATTTGACTAATAGTAAATATCAATACATTGATGTGAGCTAACGAATTCAAGTAACCAATCAATTAATGGCATAGAGCAATCACCTGATCACAAGCAAAAAGGCTATATGGCTATGGTTATAAATATAGGAACTTGTGGAGTTGCAGGAATGCAAAGGGGAAACCTGTAGATTTAAATTCTTGTGTCCAAAACTCTTGTTCTTTCTAAGTGCTCTCTTATTATAATCTTCTTGTGCTTTATCTCCCTTATTGTGAGAAAATATTGTAACGGGGTGCTTGGTAGGCAGATTTAAGAGGCTAGAATAGAAATGGAATTGTTTCATTTTCATTCTTGATGCTTGGTAGATGGGAATCGGAATCAAAATATGAGTTTCATACCCCTAATTTCATAACCCACACACACCCCCCTAAGTTATCGCTAAACGCATTCCTCCCTCAATCAAAAGTCATTACCATTCTCGTTGCCAAATATATACCAAGCACCCCCTAAGAGATTTCTCCACCTACAAATGTTGGCTAAGGAGAAAACTAGTAGTGCTATCGAGGGGTGATGTACCAGAATGACCATGTGTTGTGGTCTTGTGGAATAGGAGCTAGGGGACTGCCAAACCACATTAAAGGTTTGTGTTGTACATTAATTTGTATTTCTATTCTTGTCTAGCACTTTGTATTTTTCTGCTCTCCAAATTAACATTGCAGAAACAAGAATGAGCTCGAATGACATCTATTCACCCCTCCCTACATCTCACGATCCAACAAACTTATCTTTGTGATATATGAAATAAAATCAATAAAAAATTAGTTCAACATGACTCAGTAAGAACTTAAGAATATTGCAGGCATGCATTAGAATGAGTTCCAATTGTGTTTTTACCCCACTATACGAGGCATACAATGTCAAGTTTACTTTCCAATTAATCCTACAAAACTTCTTATAACTTCAACAAAGACAATTGTCAATACTTGTATTGAAAATCACCATAGAAACGTGAATCTTTTCTTCACTAACCTGCTAAAAAGTGGATAACGAAATAGTAGGGTTTAAGGTTCTCTGGTGAAAAAAATTCAATAAAACACTAATTGAAATACTTCAATTTTAACACTGACCAACTGTAACAAGTACTATGCTAAAATTCAAATAGTTGAGAATTATTTTCCAAATATTATAATCTAAGGTTTTAAGAAAAATGACCATCAAATATGTTGAATAAGAGAGCAAGAGAAAAAGCCATAGACCCTTACTTCAACTGAGTGGGCCTAAGAACCTCAATTTATGGTGCTTGTGGCAGGAATAGAAAGATTTTATTATCTCTCCTAATGAGTCCATTCGTCTATAGTCTCTTATCAAACTTAATTGGTCAAATTTAAATTTTACAATTTTTGTATGAAGATCTCAAACTGTAACATCATATCCCCAACCAAGAAAAATATGTAAAACTTCTGATGCAAAACAACTCAAATTTCATGAAAGAGGAAAAATAGTAATAACAGTGAATTCATACAAGGGATCCTAACCTTTTTTATAAACCCATATTAGAACTAATTCTTTGTAAAAATGTAACTTGGGTTATCCTAATAAACACTAACAAATTCACAAATAAATGCAAACCAAATTCTAATAATCACCCGAATAAATCTAAACAACTTTTTTAAAATTTCAATAACAAAATCTTTTTTAAAAATTGCATTTTCTCCACCTCCTACTAACAAAGCAAAATGACACCTAGCTTATGAGCAAGCCGAACAATCAGTGTCTTTGTGGAAGATGGTTCTTACGTCTCTTGTTAAATCTCAGCAAATATGTTAGTGTTATGTGTTATAGTTCCTCTTTTGTTATCCATGTATCTTTTATATATGGTAGTCTTTTCCAATATATCATATATTTTTTAGTGATTTCATGGGGAGCTAGGATTGTTTGCATATCAACAACCTCAATCATATAAGTCAACTATAACAAGGAAGACCCAACACTAAGTGTTGGAGTACTAGCTGTGGAATATCAACTAACAAAGAAGAGAAATTGAATATCCTTGATAAGATACTAGATCCTTTATATTGGAAAGTAAACTAATGTTCAATTTCAATAATATATGCATTAGGATATATCATTCTCAAAATACTTAAAAGACTAGCCGATCGAGCAAAAAGCTTCTTGTGGGAGTTCTTGAGATATCACTTAGTGTGAATGTCCATAAACACAATATCCTACAATATACTACATTGTATTCCTTTTGTTTACGGTGTGCATTTACATGAATTTTACAAAATTCATTACCTGGTGTAGATTTTCTCTTAACATTGCTATGTATCTCAAATACGTAGAGAACACTTCTCAGCTAATTAAGGAGGGTGGAAGATACTAGGTAAGGAAATAGTTGGTAAAAAAAACTATTGAAAGGGTAACAAGCTTAAGACCTCCATATACAACCTCAAATAGGCTTTTATCCATAGAATGGTTTACAAACCGATTATTAGCAAATTAGGATAAAATTTAAGAAACCCTATCCCAAGAGTAGGGAATCTTAAAGCAAAGTTAATACTAAGAACTTTCTGTTGCTCTTGAGGAAGTGGTAAGGATGTATAGAGGCCTATGTTTTTCTTGGTTATCTAACACATATAACATTGTTACATGATACTAACCTTGGTTCATCTCATGAATGACACTTATCTTTTCAAAAATGCCCTAGTAGACCTTTTATGTTGACTCCAACATTAAAAGGACCATAAGGGCCGTTTACAAAGCATATAAATGAGTGCCCATAAATGTGAAATTATTCTTAATCATAAAGCCAACTAAATTATGATGATTCCTATCTTAGATGTACTTCATCCTTAAGGTTTTCAAATCGTTTTAATGTAGTTTCCATCTTGTATAGGATGAGTACTACTCAACTAAATGTGTTAGCACACTTGTTCTCCTTTCTAAGTTTGTGCTTCATGACAAAAGTATAATCTTGGAGGATTTAAAAATTAATCTCATTTAGCATGTTTGGCATGTTTTGGTGCTTAACTTTATGTGAGACGAATGAAACAAAGTTTAGATAATAGAGTAAAACTCTATCAAATGTGTATCAGTGTTGTCAAGACCAAGGTTTAAAATCTCGACCCGTGTCGAGGTTTCGGTCCCAGACCGGAACGATAAGGTTTCAGTATCGTATCATGTCATGCCAATAGAATTTCAGTATTTTGTAAATATAAATATAAATATATATTATATTTGATTATTAAAGATGTTTTATATTTTGAGATGTTGAATTAATTAAGTCTCTTTAAATTATCCCCATATCCTTAGGAATTGTTATAATTAAAAATATATTTATTTAAAAAAAATCGCGATCGTGATCGCGACTCCAGGCACGGACGAGGAGTCGCGCGGACCCTCCGGCGCGGCAAGGGGGAGCTTGCGGCCCTTTCGTTGC
>JBBPFP010767659.1:0-15897 GCA_037974795.1 Kaempferia galanga | reverse complement strand
AATAAAAGGCATGGTTCTAATTATTTAAATTATCAAAAAAAAATATTCTTTAAACAAAATTAAAAGAGCACTTTATTATTTTTTAACAATTTTTTTTATTTCAATGTTATTATATGTAGCAAAAAATAAAATAAAATTCACCACCCAACGACATGATCGATTCTACAATCATCTATAAAGAGATAAATTAAGAAGGCTAATATAGAGGAGAGGTTTTTTTCTCGACTTTATTGAATTCTTACCCTATAATAATAACTATGTCTGTATATATATAATGTTAAAATTAATATAAACTTATTCAATCAGTGCTATAACAATATTGTATAATTTTATGATGCTCTTAATATGAAAAAAAAAATTAAACTAGGTAACATCAAATTTAGAGTGATCAATCTGATTTTATAAAAGTTTTTTTATTAGCTCTTAGGGTAAATTGAAAAATACTCACGGTAGACGGTCAAAAAGTCTAGTATCATTTAGTTGCGAATCTTAAACTTCTGTAAATACGAATTAGAATAGTATAGTAACTACGGGTACTAGTAACTATTATGATGTAAAAAATCATATATTTTATTTAAATTAAATTAAATTTTAAATTTTAAATATATTATAATAATTACTGAGTAATTTTTATGGGTGATATTTTTGAAATAAAATACCTGCCTTTTTGACTTTTCCAGGATGTTATTTGGTAAATTGGGATGCTTTTTTATTTTTGTTAAAAAAAATCAAGTAAGAAAAATAATTTCAGAAGTTGTAATTTGTAATTAGTAATTAGAAAAAACATATCCATCGATGGAAAAAAATAGAAAGGGCGGACTTCGTCCCCGAAACCCTAACCACAAAAACGTAAACACAACCTTAACCATTTCATCCACGCGGGGATCGAACCGACCAAGAGTTCTGCATATTCCAGTCGCAGGTTCGCCTCCCTCCGCCTCAGCCCTAAAATTTTCAGGTCAGCTTTCCAATGGCTTCTCTTGTTCGATCCCTTTCAGCGCATTTCCTCTCTTCCTCCTTTCTTTTATAATGCCGAGCTGCTGCTTGCCGTTGAAATGCGTTCCTCGAGTATGGAATTTGTCTGCGGTGGTGTGTCTGTGGTAGAATTACTAGTTTGGTATGCCATTTCCCCGTTAACCTAGGACTTTATCGTCCTGAAGATGGTGTGCCTATAGAGCGCGGAATTGTTTATTACTTATCCAGTAAAGAAGCAAACTCGATGCTTTTGGATTGGAGTTGTGACCTTTATGGGAAGACGACCTCAGATGATCCTATTTTCTTTTCTCCTGTGTGTCAATCCGATAAAATGAGTACTTCCTGTTGGCTATCGCTCTTGGAAATAAATTGGTTCGTGTATCTGTCTGTCTGCCTTGACCTTAGTTGCTATACTCTACTTCAATTTCCTTAGGTCTAGGCATTGGTTAGTTGTTGCTCCAACTCAATTCATCACGACCAAGTCTTTAAGTATATTCAAATTTTTTACTTGTAGATATTTGCTCCATCTTAAAAAAGTTAAGTCAATTTGTATACACTGTCAATCTAATTTTTAGTGTAGTTCAGAGTTGCATAAGGATCAGAACATCAATATTTTATAATCCATTAGACATTTCCTCCTTTTGAAATACAGGTTTCTTCTGTCATGTACTGTTAATTATTGTGTAAATATCTAATTATTAAATATCTTACTATTTATTAAAAATTGTATTCAAGCTCATGATGTGCTGTAGGCTTATTTAATAAATTCTGCATCATTTTTGTGTCAGCTTCAATGGTCCTTGTGGCTTTTCTAGTTAGCTACCCTGTATTTTGTGTTTTTATTTAAAACGATTTTACCCTTTTTATTTCAGTTGAATGATGAAAAAACCATTTGTAAATATTGTAAACTCTAATAAGATATTTGAACCTAGTACTGTTAATTTTAAATTATTGTTTCTTCACTTTGTTAATTTCCTGTCGTTAAATCCTTCTGAAGGAAAAAAAAAATCATATTTTTAGGATTTGCATGTATGTTTCTGATATTATATTGTTTTTCTCCTTCACATAATCTTGTATCCTAATGCTATTGAGTTATTTCCAGCATACTGAAATTTTGATAAGGAACAATGAATGGATCATTCAATGGGCAGATTTTGGTGGATAAGCTTACCAGACTTAACAATTCACAGCAGAGTATAGAGAGTATCCTTGTCTATAAAATTATTTTAGATCTTTCGACTGGTGCACATGACTGCACAAAGTCTGGGGAAGAAATATGCTGGATTTTAGAAATATTAGTTCAATTTATTTTAGACCTTTTAGGATTTATAGATGTTATATGTATTGTATTTTTAGAGTTCCCTTTTTTGGCATCTTTCTCCAATGCCTGATGATATATTGGATCAAGATTAGTATGTCTAGTATGTCATGAAATACTTTAGATGTTTATTTAGAATATTTATCTTTTCAATGCGTTGTCCATCCTGTATTTCGCTTTGGGCCTTCTTATGTGCCACTATGATGATGTAAGGATAGTCTTTCTCCCTTGCTGAAATGCTCCAGCTCTTGATTGTTTTGTCCTGGTGAACAATGTTAAGGTAACACTGATCTGGATCTATCATGCTTAACTTTGGATTAGCCTTATCACATTGGTGCATCTTCCATCGGTACAATGCTAAGCAAGTTGTTGAAACCTGGGAGCAACAATTCTATTCCTCCCCTAGGGAACAAAGAGTTTCCTTCTTGTATCTGGCCAATGATATTTTGCAGAATAGTCGACGAAAAGGTTTAGAATTCATTAATGAATTCTGGAAAGTGCTTCCTGATGCTTTAGCTGATGTATTTGCTAATGGAGGTGATATTGGAAGGAAAACTGTGCAAAGATTGGTAACATAAAATTGCTTCTCTTATTCACTTGTCTTTTATTATCATTTGGAAGTACAATTATTTGCATTTTCTTATTTACTTGTCTTTTATCTCTTTTAGTTAACAGATCCACTTAATCTCACAGATTCTTACTATTCTCAGAAACATTATACTAATTTACTGTGAAGACTTCATGCGTAGACTTATAGTCACAGTTATATTTCTGTTTATATTTCCTTTTGGGCCTCAACCTGATTTTCGAATATCTTTAACTGTGAAACTTTCTCATCATACCAAATTAACAACTCACGCCATGGGAATTGACCTCTTTATCTCTAACACCTTGTTCAAATAATCATATATTTTTCATGCCCATCTTATCAACTGAACTAATATTAATAGTCAATGATGCTGAGCAGTATGTGCATTAGATCGTCCTCTAAACTTATTCCAACAATACTCGATTTGGCATAACCACTATGAACACATGGTGGAATTGAATTTCATTTTTGATCACATGTCGACCATCTGACATTTTCATGATATTGTTCAACAAAATGAAGTACATTCTTGAAATTCATTCCACTTTCTTAATATACAACTCTTTCTTGAATAGCACAATATGTTCATTCCACATTCTTAAGAAAATGAAGTATCCTTGAATCAAATGATCATCAACATCTTTAAACCTAGTAATGCATGTGACATTATTCTTTTGGAGTACATTTATCTTTAGGCAAAAATGGAAAGGGAGCCCCCCCATAATTTTGTTATCGTCAAAAAGGCTCTCCATGTTGAAAAAAATTTCAAAAGGGTGCCTCATCCTATTTTTCATATAAAATGCTCTTATTCTAACACTGTTGCAACTTGCAAAGCTGTTACAACATGGAGCAAAGTTGCTACACATGGAGCATTATATTATATCAAAATATTTTTTTCAAATTGGTTAAAATTGCTTCACTTTGTCTAAATTGCTCCAACTTACTCTAAATTGCTCCAACACTGTTTTTGGTTAAAACTACCACAACATTGAGAAGGTTGACTAAAATTTTGGCCAAACTACTGCAACATTGACTAGGTTGACCAAAATTGTTTGTAACAGTTTTGGACATTGTAGCAACTTTGTCCAAAACTACTACAAAATGTGAGAGAAGAAGGGTATTGATGGGGTGCTCTTTTGATATTTTTTCAACATAGGATGCTCTTTTAATGATAACAAAAATAAGGGGTGCCCTCTTGAGCTTTGGAAAGGGGAAACCATAAGTGTGGGAAGGTGATGACTATGATTATCTTGGGTTTAGATGATCATCTTCCATGTAGAAGTTTGGGCTAGTGGAATATCATAATGAAGGTGGAAAACACTCGCAACTTAAGAGAAAGGGTTTTATTGTCGAACAAGGCCGGGCTCGTGGAAGATGCTTGTGATGAAGGCGGAAAATGCTCATGGCTTAAGTGGAAGGTTCGTCCTTGCAAAAGAAAGCTTAGGCTTGTGGAAGATCCTCAAAGATACTTGTGACTCGAGTGGAAGGGTTTTGTTCTCTCTCCGAAGAAGCTTAGGCACATGGAAGACACTCGCGATGAAGGCAAAACAACATAATTTGTCCTCTTGCACACTGGGTATTGGAGTTTCTAGTGTGTTGGTCAATAGATGGAATGAAACATTTCATCTTTGTCGATTGACAGATTAAAATTTGAAACCATGCTACATTGAATCTGCAAATGCTGCTTGTTCAAACTTATCTTTTTGACTGGTGGGAAAAATGTAACTGACATCCTCCCAATCTTATTTTTCTTCATGCAACTTCACTTTTTTTGTTTCTAAATTAGTAATCTTTTTAGGTTAACATTTGGGAAGAGCGTAAAGTTTTTGGTTCACGGGGACAAATTCTCAAGGAAGAGATACTTGGAAGGAAGCTTGAAGATAAAAATAAAAATGGAAAGGCAATTACTCAAAACTTGGTAAGGAGGTGGGGTGTATTTGTTTAAGCCTATCGGTTGGTCTGAAGTCTGTGCATTATAGTTTGCTACACTGTACTTTTGTGTTTATAAGTCTGTTTGATTTGTACAGAAGCAATCTAGTGGAATACTGGAAAAGATTATTTCAAGCTATGATAAACTTTCTGATGAAGATTCTTTATTTGGAAAATGTCAAGCTGCTCTTAACATCATTGATAAAGTAGAAAAGGAACTGGGAAGTGATTTTGAAATAGGTATATTTTCTTATCTGTTAATAAGTATCTGCTGGAGTTTCATTTGCACTTCTTTTTTACACTATTATTCCTGGATCGAATGTAGCATTAAATAGGTGACTGCCACTGTGACAATCGATAATACCCTTAGGAAAAAAAACTTGTTTCAGTTAGTGGCTTATTCATTAAAATATAGGCTTAAACAAATTGGCTTTATTTGCCTGTTGTTTTTTCATGATTGCTTCTTGCTAAATAATTCAGTCTTCAGTCAATCCTAGGTTCATATTCTACTGATTAACACAAGGTTTTGAGTTCTCACCCAGAATTTGTAAATAAATAAAGTACCAATTTTTGTCTGTGCATGATATTGCAACAAAGGGCAATGCACATTAGCTAATGTAACAAGATTAGGGAATGAAATCTTGAGCCGTGCTGCCCGAAACAGATGGGTTTTACCATTCAAACACCGAACTGGCACCAACACATGCAACAATTTCACGTGCGTCATTGCGTGCTTCACGCGCGCAATAGAAGGAAGAAGGAATTTGGATGAAGACTTAACCAGAAGGAAGCATCAACGAAAGATTAGGGTTTAGGGCAAGAGAATGATGACGCGACGACGAGGTGGTAGCGGTGCTAGTGGCAGGCGAGGGGGGAGAAGCGGAATCGTGACATGAGAGAAAAAGTTGGGTTTTCTTAAATCGTTAAATTATATATATAATTAATTATTATGTAAATTATAATTATATATTATATAAATTTAAATTAATTAATTAAATTGTTAATTAATTAATATAATTATAATATATTATTTTATTATTTTTATTTAAAATATAAAAAATAAAGTAAAAAATAATATATAGTTATATAATTTAAAATAATTTTAAAATCAAATTTTAAATTATTTTTATAAATTAAAAATAGATTAAAATATTTAAAATAATTTTAAAAATTTATAAATAATTTCAAAATTTTATAAATAATTTTTAAAAAATATATAATTATTTTAAATAAATTTGATTTTAGAGCGCAATGTAAACTATATATAAACTATAATATTTAATATATATTATTTAGAATATTTATAAAATATAAGTATATAAATATATATTATATAAATTAATAATTTAATAAATAAATAAATAATTTATATAATTATCATATACAATAATTTTTTTGTCTAAGAATTAATTTGATTTGAGATTTGAAATCATGAATATTAACACACTTAGCTCTCTAATTTTAGATTCTTATTTCCTAAACAAATGAAATACATATTTTTATTAGAAGTTGTTATATATATATATATATGTATATATATACACACACACACACACACACACGATACCGAAACTGTATTGTTCTGATCTGGAACCGAAACCTCAGCACGGGTGATCTTAAACCTTGAACAAAATACAAAAAATATTTCCGTGCACTAACATGGATGCTCTCTTAAGCATTAGAAAAACATCCTTCTTTGACTATGGTGCTCAAACTGCTAAATTAACAGAAATTCTAATTAGTAGGATTGCTTATAGAATGACCTAACAATTTTTTAATCTGACAATTGGTTGTATGTGTTATCTAATTTTGGAATCCAAAGTGTAGCCAAATTACTCTCTTTCAAATACATGGTGCATAACTCATGCTTTTTCATCTCCTTGAACAAAGGTTTATGGCAAGGTTTAAATTTTGAATGGTGCCAAAGATTTGGTCCGAACGATACAGTTTTGGTACCTTATCGTGCCGTGCTGATATGATTTCAGTTCTTTTTTTTTAATTTTTATATATAAGCGTTTATTAGCTAATAATTATTTTTATTATTGTTTTATTGCTATATATATGCTCACTATTAGTGTTATATTTCAGGTGCTGAGGTGTTGAGTTTATATTTTCTCATAAAATATTTGATGCATATTAAATTTTTACTACAAAAGGTATCAATTTAAAATTATGTTTAATGATTAACATATATAATTATTTTTTTTCAAAATATTTAAAAGATATAAAAGTAATTCTTAAAATACTTAATTTTTAAAAAACATGTAATTATCAAAATTCAAAATTAAATCTAAAATTATAAAATTATGTGAAAGACCCGAAGATAATTATAAAATTATTTTTTGAATGTATTTGTAAATTTTTAATTTTTAAAAAATTATTTTAAATGTTTAAGAATTGTATTTTGAAATTTTCTAAAATTATTTTAAATTCACATTCAATTTTCAATATATAAAAAATTAAATTATTTTATTAATTTTTAAAATTATCCTTTAAAATTAAAAATTAAAAATTAAAAATGCAGTGACCCCATTGTCACGTGTCAGTTGGCACGGTAAATTCCGCTAGTGTCTACCGGCATGGCACGACATGAAATTTAAATCCATGGTTTAAAGTACTAACCAATTTTTAATTTGACAATTGGATGTATTTAATATGTACTTCCAGGATCCAAAGCATAGATCAACTACTTTGAAATATCAAATTGTATTAGAAAGAAAGAAATACCATAAAAAAGGGAAACAAAGTTGACAAATAAATTAGAGAATAACATTAGTGCTTTTGCAAATAAATTAAACAACTTAGAATATATTTCAATATTGGTGCATCTACAAATAAATTTTAAATCTCAGTTTATCATTTGTTAATTTGGAGATTGATGTTTTTTTTTTCTTTTGGTAAATAATTAAGGGATAATTGTATCCTAGTTAGAGTCTAACACGTGTTCTTTATTATTTCCTAGTTTGTTTTAGATTGAGGTTATAAAGTCATCTTATGTTTAGGTAATATATAACTTTTGATTAATGAATACTATCATCTCCTATGTAATTTAGTTATCATCCATAAAATTAATTAAAATAAAAATACCATCATTAACATTCTCTTTTACTTGCATGCTAATTTATTTACCATCTTTCATATTTTCATGCATTATATTTTTCGTTCCCTCATGGCCATTAGCCGATTTAGTACTTAGGTGGTAGATTACCACATGAGAGCAGGGATCGAATCCTCGGAGGAACAATCCCTTTGAGGAATAAAATCCCTCCCACTTAAGGAGGTCGCTCGGTCACCATGATTTACTCTTTCATCTCACTGTGGGGCTAGCGGCGAGGGTCACTTGGGGTGAGTGAGTATTTTGCCCCTTGCATTATATTTATCGTATAATTTTATTATTATTATTATTTATTTATTTAGAGTGGAAGGGGAGTTTTAGCGTGATGGTAAAGCTGATGTCGTGTAACCTTATGGTCACGGGTTCGAGTTGCAGAAATAAACTCTTCCCTAGAATTCTGTATGGATGGGAGTTTCGTGTTTTTTGTATTATTAATCTATGGTTAGATTTGCATAATAAGAGAAAAAACTATAACTATCCCAGATATATGTGACATATAAATTTTAGTTTATGAGAGTATATCAACCAAACTATACTCTTGCGAGCAATGAGCTTAATTTCTTGAGAACTAGAACTAATCATCCAAATAACTATTTTTATGCTTCTAACTCCGAATAACATGCACACTCATACCCAACAATATTATCTAGACAAGAATTACATTTTTTTGCATTGTAAACCTATGCCTCTTAGGATGAATGCCCTGCAATAATTGTTTGGAGATTATCATTTCATATTGTACAATTGTTAGAATTTTTTCTTCTCCAGATCCACCACAATAATTATTTGAAAATTATATAAAATTTCTGGCATCGGGATGATATGCAAATTCTTTGTTCTTTTCCATATAGTTCTGATTGAGACAAGTAGCATTCTCCTTTAAAAGTCTATAGGCCTAAAAATTAAAATTTTTAAACATAACTTTTAATTTGGCATTGGAATAATGATGAGTCTATTTGAGAAATAAAGTGCAACAGGCCCAACACTTGACAGTCAAAGTGTGGGATGTTAAATAGGTAATCAAAAAGTCTTTATCAAGCGTCTTGAATGTATATATTTATTTATGAGTCCTTTATGTTTCTTTTCCCATGTTCTAAGAGTACACCTAAGTACAAGTATGTGCTGTTGCTGTACTGCCGTAGTATGAAATAAAAAAGTGAGATTTAAAATTATTTTTTTTCAGATTGTGTGATATAATTTGCATATGGTGTGATGCCTAGGTCCCTTCAACAGGTTTTAAACTATATTTCAGTTTCCTACACTACCTATCTTCAAATAATCAAACTCTTCTTGCGTTGCATCAATTTCTTATTAATTTTTGTAGTCCATCTTGTAGACAAAATCATATTTACATCTCACTGATGGGTAGCTGCATTGCGATCCCTTTTATCATGTTTGGAATTTTATTCACTACATGCTAAATAGATGATGAATAATGTTAGTTTGACTCAAGTTTACACGTCAAATTTTATTTTGTTTTTTGACATCACACATTCAGATTAATCCTGTGGTTGTTGAATAGGAAGTGCAAATGGACCTGAAATTATTGGCAACTTACGAATTCAGCATGGCATCCTTGGAGAGTGCATTGAGCAACTGAAGGCATCTGAATTGTCTAGAGCAACTCTAATCTCATATTTAAGAGAGGCACTTAATGAGCAGGTGCAACTGGCTGACGTTTTAAACAGCTTTAGTATAATGACCTTATTTTAGTTTGCTGAAGTTTCTTCATTTACATGACCAATTTTATTTATCTGTGTTTTCTTTCATTTTAATTGATTTTCAGGAACTAAAGGCTGAACAAACTGGCCACCAACTCCAGGTAATCTTGTATTTTCTAAGTTTTCTTTGCATCAGTTGCTCCAGCCTCCAAAGATACACTTTTTTTGGGTTCTTGTTTGATTTACAAGACTGTTGAATATGATTCCAATGTCACTAACATGCATTCATGTCTGAAGACGTGTTAAGGTTTCACAAATTAAGCTACAGTTTAACTCCCTCTTACACAAGAAACATACTTCCATCCCTATTTATAGATCCATATTCTTAGGTTCAAGGTCATCATATTAAGGTTTGTATTAGGGGGCAAACGAACCAAATCGAGCCAAATAGTATGAAAATACTGATATTTGAGTTCGAGCTTGAAAAATATATATGATATTCGAATTCAATTTGGAGCTCAAAAATATAAATAATTTTAGTTCGAGCTCAGTTCGAAATAAAATTCAAGCTCGAGATCTGTTCTAATTGTTCGAACCATTCAAGTAGAATCCAACTATAGTTCGAAATGATTTAAATTCGAATTTGGTTCAGTTATTCATACCTTAATTTGAGCATATTTAAATTAAAATTATGTAAAAATAATTAGAGTTTGATTCGAGTTCAGTTTGTGAGCGACTCATGAACAATCGAAAAAAAATATTATAGGTTCGAATTCGGCTCGAAAAATTTATCGAATATGTTCGAATTCAGCTCGAATTAGATAATTTCGAATATGAATCAATTATTTTTTGAGCCAGCTAGAAAAGCTCGCGAATATGTTTGTTTCATTTGCACCGCACCCCTAGTTTGTATGTGGCAATATTCAGTTGAAAAATTCTAAGATAGTTTTTAATTGATTGTTTAACTTGTATTATTTCTTATATCCTGAAATAAACAAATTAAACTAATATTTTATTGGTATTTGGTTAGTGTATTTAGTCTTTCAATAACCAGAACAGAAATGTAGGTATACATCTCACCTTGTTCAAAAATGTATGAAATATGTCCATTTCATTCCATTCAAAATTGAAATAGTGTGGACAACTAAGTATATTGGCTATTGTGATAATGAAAATCATCAACTTGAAGTTTAATTCATCCACGAGATTGAGAGGATGATGATGATATTTGATAAAGGAATTGGAAGATGACTTTGACACTGTTTTACTTCTCATCTATGTTACTGCAACTCTAGTATGAACATCTAACATATATAGACAGAGGTAGATGAAAGAGTACAAGAAATGGATCTTCTGTCACTATTGACTTCACCCTTATCATTGAGGCAGAGTTTTGATGTTGTAAGGCTTGTTCTTCTTCTTAGTATGGATATTGACTCCATGGTGTGATAAATTAAGAGTGAGAGAGTATGCCAACCTCATTACCACAAAGTACAGTTCATTAGTCCAGGTTACAGCCTCATTTAATCAATCACTTTATCTTAAAGAACTATAAAATAAGTCCAAACATTTAACTCTTAAAATGGCACTTGCTGGCTTGTCTGAAGCTCAATTAAGAAAATTAGTGATCTAAAAATGAAGCCAATCTTAGCATTCCATGTGATCCTCCCTACTTTTCTTGATGATCCTATTTTGTCAAGTGATAAATTTGCTTATAGTGGTTCTATTAAGACATGTTGATAATATGCTGTTTGTCGGTACTTGTTATCTCAAGTTTGTCAACTATGATTTGATTTTTTTTTCTTCTTACACTGCATACCAATTGAGAGTTTTATCATATATGAGAAAAAATGCTACTAAGACATTCGGACCTTCATCTTTATTTGTTGACGTTTTCACTTGTTGCACTCTTTCAGTCTCTCCTTGGTGTTGTCATTTTCAGACATTCAAGCTGCAATTGATATATGAATGCAATTTCACCTTACAAGTAACTAGCAATATTTCTTATATTAGAAGAGACAATTAGAGAAGATGACTATGATGTTAAGTTTGGCTCCTTGAAGACCAATACTGCATAAGAAAGTGTCAATATGACCTTTCTTTTTATTTATTGAAAGGGACAATAAAGGAAACGTTGACAATTTGTGGGGACCCAAGTTTTTTTAAGTGAAAGAGAATGATGCAATAAAAAGATAGAACTTTTTAAAAATAAAAATAAATCAATCCAGTAAATAAACTAATTCTTGAATTAATTTTGAACTTGTTATAAATTTATTAATTTTATATTTTTGTTCTACGAAGTCTAGTCTGTTTTAAACTCTTAGGAGATTAATTATTATTAGGCTTATAAAGAAGTTCCCTTACTATTCTTTCTTTTGTTCAATCAAATACTCCAATCTTCTATGTTGAAGATCTATGCGTCTTTCACATGAGATCCTTGACTGAGATATGCAATGCCATGATCCCTTTTAGTAGCACATGGATTTTATCCTACATCTTCTAAGTCCTGTGAGATTATTTGTTGCAGCGCATGCCCTTGCTCTTGCTAGTGCTCACCATTTGACTGTCTCTCCACATGACAATGTTTTTCCTTTTTTATGTGTCATTGTATGAGATTCCTCCTACCCTTACCTCATTGCTCCATTGTGTATATATATGATCCATCTTTTTAGTTGGTTAGTTGGGTTTAGTTTCCAATATATTTAAGTTCAATTTGATGAGCTCTTTCTTGTTCTTTTTCTTTTTCCTTTTGTTTTTTTTTTCCTTTATTAAAGCTATGCCTATTGAATGCATTGAATCAAATTATCATTATTCTTTTATAGTCTTACTGCTGAATGTAGCTTATCACAGTACTAATTCTGCAATCCTAGAACTCTAACAACTTTGTTGGATAACATCGCATTTTGTAGAGTCAGGGAGTAGCGTATCTTGAGAAATATGATTTGCAAAAAAAAAAAAACTCCAGATTCATTTCTGTTATAAGATTTTGGCACAGCTCATATATGCATGAAAACAATTTGTTCCAGAAGATTTAAAGTCCTCAAATACTCATCATGAAAAAAAAAATACTCATCATGATGAGTTTGTTCAGAAGAGTTAAAAGCCCCCAACCATTCATATTGTGTGATTCCCATTTGTTTGGGGGTCAACCTTTTTCATTCAGATTTAGGACAGATACTGACAGTTTTTATAGTCCCCAAATAGTCCACACACAATGTTTATAAAGGTGAACCTAATTGTTTGTTTTCATCAATCATATCAAGGTGGCTCTATGGGGTGTTCACGCACAATATGCACGTGGAGTCTCAAATCCATCAGAAGACAGTTGGAAGCCTCAACCACCTCGCTGGTGGTATATTGGCGTTTTGCAGTTGAAAATACTATTAAATCACATTTAAATTCTAGGAACTTGCTGCCGGTTGAAATAGAAGTGTTTAACCATTAGAATTGTTGTGCTTATGGTTGCCCAACTTTAGTAATTGTCCTACATTAGTACAATATGACTCAAGCTCTTATTAGCATGCTATCTTTATAACAATTACATTTGTGTTCCTTGAGACAGCCGTAGTCAAAACACCAAATTGAAATGCTATTTTGCATACAACTACTTCCACATTGCATTTTATCCTAAGAATGTTGATAGGGCCTAGGATCCTTCTTCTATCTTCCTCATGCCGGCGATCAGTATTATTATGACAAAATGATTCCCTAATCTAGATTGATTAAGAATGGCCAAAACTCAAGCAGTACAATGCATGCCCAAGTAGCCGCAGAATATAGCTTCTTAATGCTAAATAACAAAGATTTTGTGGCTCTTTGATATTCTGGTTCTATACAATCGTGTCATTCTTCATGCTTTAATGCACTGCGATCTTAAGTTTCTATCTTGTAGTATTCGAGCTAGTGCAGGATCAGTGTTAGTAGTCTCTTCTCTGCTTTATGAGAAGCCATGAACTATGGAATAATACTTCCACGCTTTACCACCTCTACTTTCAGACAGATTTATCTTTGATCATCCACCTATGTTCTGACTTCATTAGCGGTGATTGCTATGAGTGTGTAATTTTTTGTTTACAACTAGGATCAAATTACATGTTCATTCACAGTTTGTTCCTTCTCCTTCCTGATAAATTGTGTTTGGATGCTGGGCGTCTAGTCTATCTTCTGCCCCTGTGGGAATCAATGTAACCTCAACAAATACTTGTAGCATTAAACATGTGGATCAAGCTGTATTAGCAAGGAGATATTTGCTGTAACGTAGTAGACATTCGTTAAAATTTTTCAACATATGCTTTCTAGTTCATGTTCATAACTTTGTTGTCAGATTTCTAGGAAATATGCAGAAACCATGTTAGTCTCAATTGTTTGCAGTTTGGAAAATATGTTACAAATAAGGAAATCTGCTAATTGATGTTTGCAGATTAATGTAGTGGAAGGATTACATTGGAAATTAGCTAATGATTTCTTTCAATCCACACATATATACCTTGACGCCATTTCCATTTGCTCAATCTTCGACTTTCCACTTCCTTGCTTAGTATGCTATGCTTTTTCTTCAACCCCTGGTTTCCAACCGCTTCCCTACAAGATTGGATCTTATTCCCTTTTTGGTACTTCAACAATGTGTACTTAACTTCCATTCTCTTTGTTGAGCGCTGCAATTCGTCATTCCTTCCTCTTTATTTTTTCGACTGATCGAATTGCTGGTCACATGTTTTCCAGGTCACTGAATTACGATGCAAGCAAGCAGGTAACATTTTATCGCAGCTCAATGTGGAACAACAACCTCCAGCCACACAGAACCCGACTGAACCATTACCCTTTGCTCCTGAAGCTACTGCTAGCTCTGCTGTTGATGCTCAAATCACCCTGATCAGATGCACCCAGGAAGAGCCCCTCGCTGACATTAAACCTTCTCTCAGCGACGAGAACAGGAAAACAGAAGCCGCTGCTGTTGCAGCCAAACTCACAGCATCTGCTTCTTCAGCCCAAATGCTGAGCTTTGTCCTCTCATCTCTGGCCTCGGAAGGCGTTATTGGCCCGGCAAATAAAGAGGAATCCCCTGATAGCAAAAGGCTAAAGCTACAGAACAGCCTGCCCCCACCTCACCCTCCGCTTCAAGTACCGATGCCACCGCCATTTTCCCATCCAGAAGCAATGCATCAGCTTCCTCCTCCGCAATCGTCATCCCCTAGCCTGGAGCCACCATCAACTTCAGTGTCATTCCCGATGCCGTCGCCATCCGCTTCTGTCCAATTCATGCAATCTGCTGCGGGGCCTATGACAGGCGTCCCTTACGCATATGGCTCGGCTCCGCCACCTCTACCGAACTATCCAATGTTCGGCATGCATCCCAATCCAAGTTCTCCAAGCCCATTCTACAGCTTTCAACCGCCTGAAGGCCCCAACCTAGTTCAACCACCATTGCCATCGGGACCACCTCCCCTGACCCGACAATAACATGGTTTCTAGTCTAGGGAGCATAAAAGATTCAACTGATGCTTATAAGTTGCCCCCTTATACCAATGCAAGCTCACTTCGAACCTATGTATAATCTTAAATTGCTTTGTGATCGGAAGCTTAAGCATGTACATTCTGTTATGACATTTACTGACACCATTGTAGTTGAAGATATTGCTCTACTGAGTCTTGTTTTAAGAGATTGAATTGTAGTGTTAACCAATGAGAACAATATTACTATGAACATATTATCTTTGACCATTGTTAGGATCATAGTCCCTTTTTTTCGATTTTAGTGTGTTGGTTATAAATTGTGTTGCGTATTCTAGATGTTGGAAACGACTCGAATGTAGAAATTAGGACAACGTCTATGTTAAGTTTATATGCATTTCGCGTCTATGTTAAGTTCATATGCATTCACGTCTCACCCAACTCTCTGATGAGGTGCATTCAATTAGGTAGAGGAGGTTTTCTATAAAATTAGTAGTAGAAAATGTAGTTTATCATCTAGAAAACATGCAACCACATTAAGAATTAGGCACTCTTCGATGAGGTGCATTCAATTAGGTAGAGGTGGTTTTCTATAAAATTAGTAGTAGAAAATGTAGTTTATCATCTAGAAAATTAAACATGCAACCACATTAAGAATTAGGCCTCGAGGCAATGGGGGTCTTTTTAGTTTCTCAAGTATCTAAGGATTAAGTCATAATTTTGACGAATTAACAGGTGAATCTTTCTTAATGAGTGGTTGACCTAAGAATGTCGGACTAATAAGTTGCCTGCTACGAATACTTTTTGATTTATCTTGGTAACTGATGGAAATTTTCTGTGAGGTTAGACTGATTACTTC
>JBBPFP010766560.1:0-29852 GCA_037974795.1 Kaempferia galanga | reverse complement strand
TTTGACTAAACATATTGAGAAGAATGATTTTTTTTAATACGAATATATTTGAAAAATCTAATTCATGTTTAGAAAATCACTCATCTCAAAATATTGAGTCAAATTGATATTTGAGAGAATGAATATAATTAATAGAACTAGCCGAATAAATAGGAATTAATTTCATATTAATCCGAGGTCGTTTGGTCCATCAACTGATTTTGTCCAAACCTGATGGATGGACCAAATGATCTCGGATTGATATGAAATTAACTCCTATGTATTCGTCTATTTTTCCTGATTATATTCATACTCTCAAATATAAATTTGACCCAATATATTGAGAGCAATAATTTTTTAAACATGAATGTATTTGAAAAATATAATTAATTTTTAAAAAAAAAACACTGCTCTCAATATATTGAGTCAAATTGATATTTAAGGGTATGAATATAATCAAAAGAATTAATCAAACGTATAAAAAACTAGTTTCGTATTAATCCGAAATCATTTAATCTATCAACTAATTTTATTAAAAATCAATAATTAAAATAAATAAATCAATTGATTTTTAAAATTAGTCAGCTTGTTTATTAGAATTTTTAAATTTTTAATTAGAAATTGATTCAATTACTAAAAATAATTAGTCATTTAATTTTTAAATAAAAATCAATTTAACTAATTTTTTTTTATCAGCTGATCCATTATCGATTGAAAGTAAAATAAAATAAAAATAAATATATAATTTGATATTTTAAAAATATCATACGTAATTTTAATAGTTTTGATATTTTATTTATGCGGTTGAGTAACCAAGCGTATTTATTTTGAACGGAGGTTAGATGTCGCTTTCAGCGTTGAACCGACGTCGTGGAATATGTTCGATGAATTTATTTGGTTTTCGCCGCAGAAATGCCCTTTCTGTTAGCCATATTTCCACGTCGTGGCTTGTTCCATGTTGGTGCACCATCTCCATTGTCACAGTCCACGGATAAAGCTGGGACCATCACCACTGGCCACTGTCACTTCAGTGGCTGTGGCTTTCAGCAGTGTCGATGCAGCAGAAGCCATGCATGCTCTCGTGCATGTGTTCCCGAAGAGGACAAATTGCCTGCGGTGCCAAGTTCCATGCTGTGATGCCAACTTATAACTTGCTCAGTCCAAACGTCCCTTCTTTCTACTTATCCTTTCTTTTTCTTTTTCTTTTTCATGTACACATCTTCAATTAAAAACTTTTAGAATATAAACTTCTATACTAGCAATGCATGGATGTCATTGTTATTGCTAGCTCAGCCTCGATCGCCTCCCTTATCTGTTTAATTATTGAATTTTAGTCAACTAGTGACAATGTCGACATTTTGTGTGGTGCGTGCGATACTAAGCAAAGCAAAGGAACTGATGGATGTTACATAACAAATATAATAAGCTCATGCCTTGTCAGCCTCAATCTGAACTAGTTTCCCTTTCTACCATTTCTTCAATCTTAACTAATTTGTCCTTTCTACCATTTCAAAATTTAATTTAATTTTTTATTTGAATATTGTTGCAATTATAATATTATGGGATAAGTATAAAAAAAAGAAGAGAGAGCGATGATATAATTCCGACAATTGTCGCATGAGTTTGAATTGAAAAGGAGTATTTTATTTTTTTTTATCACAATTTGTGGAACCCAAACATTGTAGTAAAGATTGGATACTTTCAAAACACATGTTCATCCCACCATACACTGAGGGATTAAGCTGGGAGTTCCATAGGTCGATGTGGCGTTTAAGGATGTAAGAATCACTATGTTTTTTTTTTCCTCAGGTGGATCTTCTGACTGACGAAGAAAAGTGTAATGCTTTGCTTTTCTACAAAACTTGGAATTTGACCTGATTAACTGTCTTCTGGAACTCTATGGGCACAGGTTCATCATCCTCGAGAAATCCATATTCAAAATCAAAAGGGAATTCAGTTGCATTTCTAAGGCACCTGCAATCATTCAACTACTGTTAGCCAGGAAATTAAACATACTGAAATAATTCCGCTTCAGAAAGTTAAAAGCTTCATATCTGTTAATTTAGATACTCTTTTGGGTGAATTGCAGTTATTAGAACCCAAAATGGCAATTTGTAATGAACAACCTCATATATAAGTAGGCCTATGAATATGAAGGATCCTAATAAAGCTTTACATCAAATTGCACTTTACCACTCAGAAATGAGGTTTAATTTGCAGGGGAAAATAAATGAATGGATTGATAAGAACTTTCTCTGTCTATCACATTAATTCATCAAGGACCAACTTAAACACCTTTGTCCAAGTAATTATGTGATAAATGTCACTTGATATGTAAAGATATTCTGGTAGAAACTTTCAATCCAGTCCTATCTGCTGCCTATGAGGGAATAAGTTAGAAACTTTCAATCAGTTATTCAGAGACAATGCTTATATGATTGATGATTGGCACCAAGTCTTATACAATGGCAAATTTAAAAGAAATAAAAGTATGATGAGTAAAATAAATAATATAATGGCAAATCCAATAAAATCAGACAGAGTATGAACTTACACACCATCCAGTCCAATCAAAGAATTCATAGTTCCCTCTCTCAAAGTTGTTATTGGCAATTCCTGACTGATTGAGCCGTCGAAACCATACGTTAGATTCAGTATGGTATCGCCATTGTTGCCTCTTTAATTCTTTGGCAGCTAAATACTGCTGATAGGTGTTCTGCTTATAGGTGCAACCCATCAGTATCTAACACGAAATCAAATTCAACAGTTCTCATGGTAAAAGAAGAAAAAATAAGCTCCATAGAAATCACTAGTTACCTGTTGAAAATAAAATGCAAAAAACATAACTTCAGTATTAAATGGAAAAGGTGATAATTGTTTCCAAAAGTCAGGAACATCAACTATTGTTGCCTTTGTTTGTGGATAACTTGCATGAGTAACTACAGGAGGCCTCTGAAAAACCAATTAAAACTGTTGAGAGGAACTGAAAATTTAGAAAGACCCCCGCAACTATAAATTTACTTACAGGAACATAGCTCCTTGGGCAAGAAAATTCTGAGTCTCTAGGTCGGGGAAGTTTGTGGTATGCAGCTTCAAGCATCAGCAGATTATAAATTTGATTTTGTGTCAAGCCAGAGTTCAGAGTTGTGTCACCTGTATCATCAACAAGACCAACAAGGTTGCAATGGCTGAGCATGCGAAGGATCAATCTCTGTAGGTAATTGGTTAACTTCTATAACAGAGATAGAACTTGTACCCTGCAGAGAAAAAAAGTAAAATTCTGATACACCAATCATCTGCAATTACTGATGCTGTGAGAAAGAAAAGCATTTGCAAGTAAGACTTGAACATGGTCCTATTTACTCGTAATCTACAAGCCACAATGTAGCATAAGCTAAGTATGCATTAGGCATGTAAAAAATTCTCAGATAATAAAGAATGCAAAGTCCAACTCTCTCTTTTTTTCCTTTTTTTTTTAGAGATTGTGTGATCAGAGGCCATGGTCTTTTATTAAGAAACATTAAGGAGTCATAGGTGCATAGAAAGCAAGGAGCTTGTGAATTGCTACAACTTCAGATAGAGTTAAGAAAATAGTTAACGCCATGGATGGGAAAACAATGACACAATTTTGATCTGTTATCAAATTACAGCACATATTGAGAGTAATATGAATGCAGGTAAAGCAGACCTTGGTGCTCTAGTCCTCGATATGCATAATAGGTCTCCCAAGACCACACCAAATACACATCTTGGAAAATAACTAGGTAGAAAACAAGCCAGATTCGATACGGCCAGGCTTTTAATGACTGTATTGAAGATTCAAAGCTTTTTACCTGTGAGAGTACTGCAGGCATCCATCCACTTTTCCTTTTTAAATTTATCATCCCAATCAATAAAGAAACCCAAGCATAGATGCTATCATCCAATCACAGATAATATACAATCAAAAAATGTCGCTTGTTTCCTCCACTGCCCCAGCACTTAAGGGACACGAAAAATCCAAAAATTCCACGCTTCCTCCTCAAGTTTGACATTGTGTTCGGCTTATCTCTAAGTATTAACCATACTAGAATTTTAACTTTAACTAGCGAAAAAGAGCTCCACAAGAGCACTGTGCCAAGGCAGATCCGCTCTTTAACTTCCAAAAGCATGCCAACTGAGAAGTTGCCATTACTACACTGATCTCCAGAATCTTACAGCTGAGTAGTGACTTAAGTCTCCATTACATCTCCTTTTCCATCAAACATGTATCGTCGTTAACTAATAATTCAGCATAGCAATATAATGAAAACTTCACTCTGCTTTCTCGGGGAGAAAGGGAGAAAAGTTCCATGCATATTGAACTTTAGATCAAGGAGAAAAAAACCATGCATTTTGAACTAAAAATGTCATGAGAAGAGGCAATGCATCTTGAGAGACTAATATTTTGCAGGGTTACTAACATTTCATTTACAAACAGGCAAGACGGATTAAAATAGGAAATTGTCAAGAAAACCAATATCATGTGGTAACTGTGTTAATTGAAAACTCACACCACTTCAACTCACACACGCGTTTAAATCTTGACTTCATCCTTAAATAAAAAGGACACAACCAAGTGTCCACCGCTTCTGGTAAATATTCAGCATTTCATGGGGGAAGAGAGTTTCACGTTCATCTTTAAGAAACTATGAAAGAAAATAGTGAAGCGAGATTCTGAGATAATAATAATAATAAAAAAAAATCTCCATTATTCCAAGAAATGAAATTAAGTCAAGCTTGTCACTGACGAACACTATACGTCGACTACCACTACAGCCAATAATACGTAAATGGGAAGAACCCATCCTACCTTCATATCCTTTATCTCCCTCGACTGCATCCAAGAATTGTTCCGTTTGTAATAGATTTGCAACTTCTTGATCTCCTCTTTCAAATCCTCTTCGAATTTCTCCTTCAGGTTCGCATCCTCCTCGAGTCGCGAACCTACCAAAGGCAGGAAAAGGAGCTGGAAATCACTCAGACACTAAGGAAAAAAAAAACAAAGAGATCAAACCCAAGAACTGAGACACATTGGCAAAGTTTCTTGGGATCCCTTCGATTCCGGATGGCAGCAGCACCTCGTTCCAAATGCGTTTGATTAGGTCGACGCCTTCGTGGAGCTTCGTAAGAACCCTACTCCATAGAAGAGGGGGAATGGCTTTTGAAGAATCGCAGCGTGGTGGCGTTTAAAGGGAGGGCGCCGACTTCGTGGTTTTATCGCGCTATTTCCAGACCGAGGCCGCCAGGGAGACGACCGCTGACCAAGATGATGGACACGTGGCGCCAATGTTTTGGACAAACTGAAATGCGCGCGTACTCAGGGAGAGATCGGATCCGAATATTAATATGGCACCTTCTGTTTTTAAAAAAATTGCCTTCGACTTTTTAATGGCTTAACTAATATAAAGTAAATTAATTTATTTATTTTTTAAAATAAATTTTATTTAGTTTTACTTTTACAAGTGACGAGGACGAATTATGTAGACGAATATTCAACCTTTAAGCAAACAAAATTGTCATCTAGGAAGAGCCAATTAAGTAAATGGCAATCTTGTTCAACACTGAATATAAAGCTAGAGTTCTCCAGATGGGTTCAAATGATGGCTCGAGTGCCATGAGATGATTAGTACCTCATCGCTTCTTCGATACACCGACAGTTTTCCCCCTCCGGCCAGTGGTCTTTGTGTGCTGGCCGCGGACACGAAGACCCCAGTAGTGTCGAAGTCCCCGGTGGTTTCTGCAGCGGCAAAGATGATGCTTTAGAACAGAAAGCATTTGGAATAATGGAAGGCCATCAACTGAGAACATGGCAAAACATGTTCTATCAATATCTCGTTGTTTTGCCAAGAGAATTGTAAAGAAATAACAAAAGATAGGCAGAATAGGCAGAAGAATAATCTAATTAACCAAAGAAACAAAAGTTTATGCTTGCCTTGCTAGGAAATCAACAAGCCTTCCCTATTATTACCACTGACATTCATGAATTTCAATGAACAATGGACATCAAATCATAAGAATCATTGGTGCTCACTTTGATTGTATTGAATTTACGTTAAAAACTTAATATCACAGAAATGTACACTGTTGAATTTGAAGGAGTATTTAATTTACTGATAGATAGCATGGACAAAATTGGAAGTTGATAAGTAACAATTTCAGATCATTCTACCAGACCAAAAATATTTAAATTGTATAAGATGTTACACATTCTAATTTGAATTCACAAGGTGGAAGAACAAAAACAAAAAACAAAATCAAAGTTCGATGTAGCAAAGAATGGGTAGTCTGAACCTAATGATATGAGAACTATAAAGCAAACACAAACTTATAAGCAATGGCAAAGTGTTAGAATAAGCTAACCTTATCTTCTTCAGCCTCTCAAGGTCATCCCTCAGCTTCATGTCCAAGGCATTTGAAACAACTTGAGAGTACCTTCCATCCTTGTAATCTTTCTTTCTGTTCAAAAACCAATCAGGGATCTTGAATTGGCGTGGATTCGCAACGACTGTCATAAGGTTCTCAAGTTCAGCAGCAGAGAGCTCGCCAGCCCTACAGAGAAGCAAACCTTATCAAAACAGACAATTCAACCTATAGCATACCTGTAGCAGCTTAATCAAATACAGAGAGGAAAACAGATTTAAATGATTATAATGTATTACGACAATAAAATTCGAATCCCAGCGATGGAATAATATAGAGGTGATAATTCTTCAGATAATAACGCCGAAAATAAGAACTAGACGAACCAGAGAGCAAAAAAACGACCTTTTGTTCATGTCGACGTCGGCCTTCTTGCATACGATGTTGGCGAAGCGGCGTCCGATACCTTTGATCGAGGTAAGGGCGAACATGATCTTCTGCTTTCCATCGACGTTGGTGTTCAAAACACGAAGAATATGCTGAAAATCCTCGTTCGCTACCAGCGACTGCAAAAAACCAAATCTTTATCGATTACTAGGAAGAAGACACATTCGATTCGCGATTTCCTACCATGGCGTCAGCTAAGAGTTCCCTCTCCGACCTTCTGTCTGCTGTCCGAGCGTCGGCAAAATGAGAAGGAAAACCCTAGCAACCTTCTTAATGCCGATGGGCCGGGTCGCGTGGAGGCGCAGACCAGCCCAAATACTTTTATTTTTTAAAATGAAATAAAATAATTATAACAATTTTGAAAAAATGAAGAGCCACTGAATTTTATTATTCTAAAAATTGGAAATGACACGTTAAATTGGAGAGAATTGTTTTATTTAGGATAATAATATTGTTATACAAAATACTAGTAGTAGCGCCGCTGTTTTTGACTAATAATTTTTTGTCAGGCATTAGTTTTATCAGTTGGGTAAAAATTAAAAGTCTCCCTGATTATCATTTTCATAAAATGCGTCTCCAGTCCACCAGGAACAAAAGAAACCGTTGGATGTTTTTTTGTTTGTTTTTGTTTTTGATTTTAAATCAATGGGCTGTGTCGATTTAATCGGACGGACATCAAACACGATGCTCCAAATTTCTCTGTTCTGCTCTGTTCCGACGTCGATTGCACAGTTCTGAATCCATGAATCCCAAACAATTCGGTCCTAAAATCTCACTTTCACCCTCCTCCGATGATCTTCAGATCCATCCGCTCACCATCCTCTCAGCCGCCGGCCGCGTATCCATGAAGCGCCGCATCGAACTCGATTCCTCCGACAACGGCGGCGGAGAGGTCGAGAACGAGGCGGATGCCCTGCGCGAAGCCGTGGCGAGCCAGCAGGAGACGATCCAGGAACTGTGCGCTGAGCTGGACGAGGAGCGGAACGCGGCTGCCTCGGCCGCCAGCGAGGCCATGTCCATGATCCTCCGCCTCCAGCGGGAGAAGGCGGAGGCCCAGATGGACGCGCGGCAGTTCAAGCTGTTCGCCGAGGAGAAGATGGAGCACGACCAGCAGGAGCTACTCGATCTCGAGGAACTCGTATTGAAGCGCGAAGAAGCCATCCAAGGCCTCGCTTTGCAGCTCCAGGCTTCCCGAGACCTCCTCATCAGCCACGGCATCGATCCTGACGACGCCGACGACGACACAGCACTTGAATACCCTCCTTTGAAGTGCAACCTGCCCGATGACGTTGACGAGGACCTTGACAGTTTGGAGACGCGTATTTATGAGCTAGAGACCTCGCCCAGTGCATTCGACGCAGTGCACGAGATCGCGACAGTTGGTTCCTCTGAGGATTGCTTCGACACACAAAGGGAGAAGTGCAAGAGAAGGGGGACGGATGGAGGGATGGAAGGTGGGATCGCTCCAGTAATCTGGAACCTGTACACGAGACTGCAGGCACTTGAGGCTGACAGGGAATCAATGAGGCAAACCATTATTTCAATGAGAACAGAGAAGGCACAACTGGTGTTGCTCAGAGAGTTAGCACAGCTGCTGCACGAGGACCTCTCTTTGCCCGAGAGGAGGAGGATTGCTAAGAAAAACTCTCCGTCTGCGAGTTTCTCAGCCGTCGCTGAGATTGAGGTAGTAGTCCCTTTTTATTGATCAATCTGCTCGACGTAACAATTGACTTGGAGCTCTTCTTTTACAGCGGCTGATGACGTTTCTTCGTTGGAGAAAGAAACCATCAAGAACTAGGTACGCGCTTGGTCCGTCAAATGCCAATGTGGGCTTGTTGTTGGTTCTGCAGAATTCACCCCGAATTAGTAACCGGAGATTTTGTTGCACGAGAACAGCAGGGTGGATTAATTAAAACATTCTGTTCCACTTGTTTTGTCCAAAGTGGATCGTCTCCTACGTCTTCTATCGATAGAGAGTGCTATTTCGTCTCTTGATGAGGTTGATGTCGGTGGACGTTGATGCTATTGACTGGTATTGCCATATCTTTAATTTAGTGTGTGAAATAAAAGCTAATTAATTTACAACGACCACAGTTTGAATTTTGATTGCAAGAAGTAATTAACTATCCGTTACTGTTGGAGAATAGTAACCGCTATATTGAAAAAATAAAATAAAATAAAATATTGAACCAATAACATTGAATCATCTAAATTGAAAAATACTTTTGATGGGTGAGGTCATTTAGAAGTCCAACATCCCTAAATTTTAAGCTCAGTATTATATCATTGCGGCTAATTTAGAAAAAAATCTCTATAAATATATCATAATTGATGATTAAACCAGAAATAATACTTAAATGATAACTTAATATCTTTCCATGCATAGCTTTGAGTAACTCCTGGAGCATTTGATGAGCATCTTCTATTTTATTTTTTAAGCAAATATAATTTTCTTAAAAACAATACTTGATTTATAATATTTATAATTTTCACTATTTTATTTAGAAAATTAGAAAATGTATAAAAGTCATTTACTGGAAAATAAAAAAATATACATTTGATTTGAGCATTTTTTCCCCATTTTTTAAGAAAATATACTGTTCTTATTTTATAAAAAATAACTTTAACATGTTCTCCCATTTTTTTAAAAAATACTATCTCTGGTAAAAAAAATATATATATGAAAAATAAAAATAAAAAAAAAAAACGCTCAAACACTTACAAACCCTCTTACAAATGATTTTCTGGAAAATTTTTCATCTCGGAAAAATGCCAAATGCTTAATTAATCGGCTGAACTTGCCGCTACATTGGCCAGGCTCCAAGTCTCAAATTTTGATAAGAGAGGAATTAAATAATTAATGCATAATCAGATTAATCATTAATAGATCAACATTTGGGAAAAAAATGATTATCATTTTCACGACAAGGTCACTTCTTTAATAAAACAGTCAAAATATGGCTCTCTACTATATTTTTATCATTAAACTACTGTTATTTCAATATTATAGCAAATGCATACTAAAATATTTTTTTAAAAAATATTATACACAGAACACTTTTATATTAAAAAATTCTTAATCAATTTAATTTAAAATTTTAAACCTTGATTAGAATAGATCGAAATCCATTTAGAATAATTCAAGTTTCATAATTTTGATCAAATTAATAAAAAATTCCAAGTATAATATTTTTGATAAATTTGAAGCAATTTATTTTAATACATTATAATAATTATTTTATAGTGAGATAGCTTTTTGATTTTTGCCTTTTTTTTTTCCAACCCTCTATTTTACAAACGTAAAAAAAAAAAAACAAAAAAGAATTATTAAATAATTTATTCCCATTCCTCTAATTTTATAATTAAAGAATTCATCCGTCATGCTCGCATATAATCTTAAAATTTTATACGTTTAAGCGGTGGACTACATCTCCGCCTTTTTTTATTTCGACTCCCCAGTTCTTTTGCTCTAACTACTCCTGCTCTCACGACTCCCCCTTGTTTCCAATGCGATTGAATTGAAACCCCAATTCTTCGTTTCATTCGTATCTTCGCCGTCGCCCTCCTCGCCCTTCCATTGTGATTTTCCCCAATGGAGATGCCCTACGGGAACGGGATCGAAAAGAAGCTGCGCCGGAAGCCGCTCCGGAAGGTGGCGAAAACGCCATACGACCGACCGCCGACCTCCGTCTCCGGCGTCAGGGAGCCCGAGGAGGGAAACTGGCTGGGGAGGCTCGTCAATAGCGTGTCCAGCCTCTTCTCCTCGGTGTTGCCCAAACGGTTTTCTCCGACGCCGGTCCAGGGAGTTGCAGTTACAGGTTGGAGACCCGAATCTGTCTTCTTGGAACTTTCCCATTCCAGTTCTTGCGTATGGGATTGCTATTTTTGAGATTTGGGTGTGATGGCGGTTAGGGGTTTAACTAACATCTAGTCATTGGTGAATTACACACTTAAGTATGAGTCTTTCTCTCTCTCTTTTTTTCTTTTTTCCTTTGTGTGTCTAAATGCGTATATTGAGCGTCAATCTTTGGAGATTAGCTTGCTTCTCCGCAGCCGGATGCCGTGTTTACTTATTTTTTGATCCCATGACTTCGGTTGATTGCTTTGCCAATTAGTATCTTCGTCGATGACAATCAATCTTGAAATTCCCTCTAGCATAATTACTGAGAATTTGCTCATGAAGTTAATTTGTTATTGAGTTCATATAATAATGCAAATCCATTTATTCAAAGATGCATGGTTTGTTTAGGCAACTATTGATTATCTATGTGGATATTATCATATCTTTGTCTCCAAAACTAACTGTTTTTTGTCGACATGGTATAAATTTCATTGTTTGCTTTGGGCTAGGTGCAACCTTTTGAAAAGTTTCAGGAAGCCATTATGGTTATATTTTGCCTACATATTTCAATTTTTTTGTTTCTCAAAGTAATGTTTTTCTTCAAAAAAATATATGGTTCTTTACCATGTTTAGGTGTCAAGAAGCTTTTAGATGTTTATGTACATCCACATAGCCTGGGATGCAAACTATGATACCTTGTCTGTATCAACTATGACCCCTGTATGAAATTTAACATGTACATTGTCTTGGTCCAATGTCATATGATATGCCTATCAATTTATTGACTACATAAATAGATTACCCATTTCTGTCAGCAAGGGAGTTAACCTTTTCATGCAATATGTGGTCGTATCCTTGACAACTTATTTACGTTGGTGGATAAATAGGAAGTAAGAGGAGATAAATAGTATAAAAGGGTACTGAAGCTCCCGTTAATGTGAGTCCTAGGGAAGGGTCGGACCACATTAGATCTATTGCACGCAATCTTATCTTGTATTGCAAGAGGTTGTTTTCGCGATTCGAACCCATGACCACAAGGTCACACAGAGCAACTTTATCATTGCGCTTTGTGATCATACGAAGCAACTTTACCATTGCCCTAATGCTTTCCTCAAGCTAAGATAAATAGGATAAGGAAAAAAAAATATTTCATTTATATTTCATTTTTTTGTTCCTTATACTCTGTTTGCCCTCGTCTCTTCTGTTCTTCCTAACAAGCTTTGAGTGTCTTATGGATTCCCAACTAGAAGTTGACAAGTGTTATTTTGTGAGATTCCACTGCATGGTTCAGATGTGTGTGCAAAGTGCAAACCTCAATTCCTTATACAATTTTTCCACATCACCACAATGACTTATATGCTGACTTGAGATACTAGGCACAAGCAATCTGTGAGTAGGTTCTCAAAAACAGATTTGGAATGAATCTATGGACCATTACTCATGAGGGCCATTTTTGAAATTTTACGTTGGTAATTCCAAGGTGCTTGGATGGTTGAATGCTCGATTTTGGAAACTCGTCGAGTCTCTCTACTAGTACAATATGAGAAAATTGTTTTCAACAAAGTCCTGCAAGTGAGTTACTTAGTACAATGTTGCATGTTATTATTTCAAATCTAGTATTCTTGGTGGCAATTGGGTATCTTTGATGTTACAACCCATGATTGGGCAATTTCCTTACCATGACCTCTGTCACTCAAACTCGTTGTTACCCCTCCCTTACTCATGTCAACACTAAACATATGTGTAAGCACTTAGTTGTTTTTGTTTTCAGCCGAGCAGTGTAACATATGTGGACCTAACATAAAGAGATAAGTTTGAGAATTATATTTATATGGACTATCAAATCCTTTTGTACCCCTATCACCATTGGCCTTAACTTTCATTGCTCTTATTGGGGCTTCTTTACTTGGCAAATGTAGAGAAGAGAGAAAGATTAAGGAAATTTTGAGTGGAGATAAATTTTTAAAAATTTGTTTCCTTGGAGAGAAAGTTGAGGAAGAAATGAAAGGTAGGGAAAACAAAACATCCTAGCTTTCTTCCCAAATCTTTCTCATGAAATTGGAAATAAACTCCACTTCTTTCTCTCCTCTTGTAAAGTTACTATCTTCCCATCACTTCCCTCTTTTACATGTTGGTTGACCATGCTTGGCTATCATCACTCGATGATCTTCTGCCACATATAGTCAGTCTGCCATTGCTGCATGTGTCCATTCAGTGGGTGTTTTGACCCATAGTGACTGAAGGGAGCAGCAAGAGGAAAATGACAAAGGTAAAACCAACGTTTTGTCAGTTTAAAAATATCTTCCTCCCTGTTTCTTTTTTTTGAGTAAACAACGTTCCTCCCTTTCTAAATTATCTTTTTTATTTTATCTTTCTCGTACCATATCCTACTAATCTCTGTGATTCTCTAGGAGCCTCTTGTTTCTCTGTGCTTTTTGATAAGTTGGAATCGTTGACATCTACACTCTAGTTAATATTGTTTAAGCTGCTGTATTTTTTTGCTACCTTTTTCTTGCAGTACACTATACCTAATGCCTTTACAATATGAGGAGGTTCAATTCAATAATTAACTATCCCATTGTCATCCAACTGATAGATTGTTGAAGTTGTGGGTTATAATTACAGTTGATTCTAGTTCAAGTTTCTTAATTGGTACATTATTAATCAAGTTGAGTGAGTTCTAGTTGTAAACAAGTCGGCCTTGAGCCTTTTATGGGCTTGGTGAACCTTCCATTTGATTGTAATTGAAGCTTTGCAGTTCTAACATAATTAATCAAGTTGAGCGTGCTTTACTTGTAAATAAGCCAGCCTCGAGTTTACATGAGCTTGGTGAAACTTAGATAAGTCAAATTTAAACATGAATTTAAATTTGAATCACATTCTAGCTCGATAATAGTTGAAGCTGAACCTGAGCAAAGAAAAGCTTGAATTGCTCTGTTTATATTTTATTCAGCCCAAGTCCTATGTTCTATAAATTTGGCTAGAGCTGTCATAATTTCTTTTCAAACGTAAAAGGGTGTGCTGATTTTCTTTTAACACAATTTAAAGAGTTTTGTTTCCATAAAACACGAGTGGTATCCTTTAGCTGCTTTTTTATTAGGGAGTTTATATCTTGGATGATGCATTTAGAAAAACAGGTTTTCCTTGCTACTTGTGTCAGTTTGTACATGTCTCACTTGCACTAAAACTTTACCAGTTTCTTGATAGGATTGGCTGCTTCATTGACCTTTTTCAGTAGTTAAAATCGAAAATGAGTCTTTCCTTATTTGTGATTGTTTCCACAATTTTTATTTTAATCGATAGTCATATATAACCTTTGGATTGCATATGCAGGTGGGACCTCTTTATCTCAATCTGCACAAGTTACTGGAGCAATTTCTCATGTGTGTAGCAAAAAGTCTAGTTTTTAACTAATGCTTTCCCAAGTTCACAAGGTTCTTATGTTACAACCATTAGAAAAGAAATATTTAAGAAATTAGAAATGCGAACTTATTAAATAGCAATGATGATATTTGTCTACTTCTTTATAATAAATTCATTGACTAAGTGATTTTTTTTTGTTGTTGTTACTATGACTAAGAATTGTTTTATGTTAAATTCACTGAATTTCTGAAGATTTTTCTTCATTGAAAGTAGCTTATGATAACGGAATGAAACTAATTTTGTGGTATTAAGTTGATGATAAACAACACTAAACAAAGTGTCGCTGATCGAGGCCCATGTATGCAATAGCATCATTTTGAGATTTTCTTATGCTAAGGCCTCCATCCTTGGATTACACTTGAATTGTCCTCTTTTTTCAGTCTGTTACAATTAAAGGACCAATGAATTTTGACATTTTCGATTCAACAATTAGTACACAGACAAAATGCCTAATGTAATCTTTATTTTTTTTGGAACTTTATTAGAGGAGAAAAAAAAAACAAGTCTTTAAGTGCTCAACATATGGTAATCATGATTATTTGAGGACTTAGGAGGAGGCAACATTGGGAAGATTTGAGTTTCGTGAGAGAACACAAGGATTGCTAGTTGGTTTGCATGTGAGCAAGGTTGATTACAAATTCAGATGTGTAAGAGATAATGCATTGGTTTTGATTAAATCAGTTTAGCTCATCTGCTTTGTTGAGGACTTACTGTACATGGATAATATATAGGAGGCTATTTGTATATCTGTCATCCCATACAACATACATGGGTGAAAAGACACTTTTGTAGGCCAACCATTGATGTTTTTTTTTCTCCATTACATGAATCGTAGTGCTAAGCTAGGGTTCTCCTATTGAAGCTCCTATTGGAGGCATCACATCACCAACCCACACTTTAGCGTCATCATCCCTTATTGGAGTTTGTGGACGAAAAGCCTCAACATCTCCATCCACTTTTTGTGCTTCATCGTCCTTCAGCGTCGATTGCATCATTGTGGCAACCACACGTAGGTGATGCTAGGAATTAATTTGAATTTTAATTTTTGAGTCGCGATTGATTTTCGTAACTGTCCAAATTTAGGTGTCAAAGTTTTATCTCTTTGGCAATTTACCATACAACACACTTAACTTTTAAAAATACTCAATATGCACACATAACTTCCATATTTACCTAAGAGACTTATTTTTTGAAATATCCTCCCTCTTATTGCATCTGTTATTTTAACTTGAACTGGGCCAAACCGAAAAAAATCTGACCTTGGAAAAAAAAAAACTTCAACAGCTCGTGACTATCTAGACCGCAAGCATTCTCAGTCGCGAGTGTGCGGCCAAGCGGTCGTGAAATCACGGCAAGCTTGTCATGATTTTGCGATCAGACAACAAGCATTCGTGGTGGCCACAATTTTGCAACTTGTGGTGATTCAATTTATTGAATCTGGTAAGTTACAAAGGAGATTTGCCCCGTCCATCCATTGATCACAGCCAAATCTCGTGGCAATTCAACATCCATCATCTTGGTATAAGCATATGCTCTTTCAAATTTTACTTTTGCTTATTTAGATATTGAATTTAAATTTCTCTCACTAAATAAGTTTTTCTCACAACTTCATACGTATCATCCATTCATAAAAAAACTCAAAATCTCTATGATAATTTCTAATTTATTTGTAATTCACCCAAATAATATTATCATTAATTTATTTATCATCTACATATTTTTGCATTCTGATTATTGATTATGTTAATTGCATTACTTTATAATCCTTGTTAGTTGATATGATATTGTCCTAGTTTAGGCATTGAAGGTTTACTATTGTTTATTTGTTAAGCGATTCTTTTGATGTAGTAGTAGTTTAATCGGGGATATTTTATTTTTCAATTAATGGTATTTCTTTCTTATTTTGGTTTATATTGACTCTATAAAAATGATATTCAAAAGATAAGTTCTAACTTACCCTAATATATCACACTTATGAAAACTTAAATCAACTTTAAAAATTTGAAACTCTGGAACAAAACTAATTCTAAAATTAAGCCTTAAATTTTAGATACATCATTCTCCCCACCAAAGAGAACTGGAGGACTTAGAGCTCCATTCTAGGTAAGTTGTTAAACGTGTAACAAATTCTAGGTAATTTGTTTCTAAGTGTAACAAATAATTTCTTCATCAACTTTGTTGAACGTATTTTTTTTCATTATCTTCCTTTGGCCGATCATTTTAGTGAGTATTGATTTTCTTTCTTTCTTATTTTAATTCCGGAGAAAGTGAGTCTTGATATTTTTTCCCCTTATTTTGATTTTTTCCATTTTGGATGTCATTCCAATAAATAAGAAAATGTCTCAACTTATCATGGAAATGAAAATGATATTGCTGAAGATGAATCTGCTAACACCAATTGGAAGATGCACAACTTTGACAAAGTTAACATATAATGATCGAGGCTTAAATGTTGCTAATTTAATATGTGAACTTTTTAATAATCATTATAATTTCTTTCAGCCTTTGCCTTTGATACCATTTGATTAATAAAACTTGCAGAGAGCTTTCATATCAAAACTAATACCACATACGGGGATAACTATTTCATACAAAGAAAATTTTCACACAAAGAAATCTCACAATTAAGAAGAGCTTTATTAAAATCAAAAAGTTAACTTAGAAGAGGGTATATAGGGTCTTTTTTATAAAACAATTCAAGATCCTAGTCTTCTCAACTAATTTTCAAGATGCTAAAGCCTTACCATATGCAGCTTAAAACTAACTCTAAACTTATGCTCTAAATTTTAAACTGCATTAAGTCCATATGCTATTTATTTAAAATATTAAATTATTTCTTAAGGTAAAAAATGTTTTAATAATATGTATATGCTAATTAGTCTAACTAGTTCATAGTTCAGTGCAAAAAGATATACATGGACTATACATATGTAAAACATATCCTATTTAACCATCTATATTAATTAGTAGTGTAGAACTGATCATTATAATATGTAACATAATTGTAATACTTGAAAAATAAATTTTGATTAGCATATACTAGTTGCTGCATTAAAAACTAGTTTAAAAGTTTCCTCTCTAGGAGGGGAAAAACACTATGGAGGACCTGGTGCAAGTAATTGTTACGGGTTTTGTTTGATTTGATTTGACTCAAATTGCTTGGAAATTGGAATGTAGCACATCCTCAAAATAATCTTTGGATTGTATATGCGGATTGCATAGAACTTGATCTTGTCTATGAAGTAATCATAATTTGGGACCACCTATGCTATATTCAATGTAGTTTTACCAAATATATACATTTGATCATCGCCTACGTTACTTTTTAAAACACTAAGTTTACAATTTAGTAGTACTTGTTCCCTGGTAAAGTGGTAGCATTTGAGCATGTGGCATAGTACACAAATTAGTAATATTATCTTCAATCAGAATCCTCTCGTCAGCAAATTTCTAAAGTTCATTTACTTGAATCTTCACCAGCATTATTGGGAAGATATAAAATGTGCAATTATTGTTGCCATAAGCCTATAAATTAAAATTTTCAACCAATTTTAATGGTTGACATGTGGGATATTATCATGTCGGGATGTGCAATGCATAGTCAGAAATTGTCCAATAAATAAGACGTTTGATGAATGTGTGAACAATTTAATACTTCAAACTGTATCCTCGTGTGCTCCTTCAGTCCTACCAAGCGTCAAGATAAGACTATTGGGGTTGGTCTGTGATGCTTTATTTCTCCAAGTCAGATTGTTTCTGTTATTTGGAACCTGGTGGGTCACAGAGTAGTATTTTTGCCCAATCTCCATGAATGGATTTGAAAGGATACTAATGAAAAGACATGACACTGTAGATGATGAACCTGATGTTTATAACTAGATAATTCAGTAACACATTTCAAGGTTCTTATTTGTGAATACTTGTTTGCCATGCAGGAGCTCTCAGGTGAACTACCAGAAAATAAAACCAACAACAAAAACATTGCAGCAGATAATCCTGCGGACAATATAATTTTGGAATTTGAACAATTTATCAAGCAGAAAAGCTTCACAAGGCAAGTACCTTATGCTGTTCTTCTCCTTGAAATTAATTGTCAGCTGAAAAACCTCATACTAGAGTTATTAGTAAGGTTGTGTTTCTTGGATTCCTTCATTTATATCAACACAGTTTTTATCCTTCTGATTCTAAAGTTGCTATGGATGTAGTGAGGAAGATTCTTTTGGTTGCCATCTCACATCATCCTTTAATTACAACTTGGAGACTTCTTTGTTAATTCTTGTATCTTTAATCCTAACCTTCATAGCTTTGTGTGGAAATGTTGTTCACCAGCTACCTATGCATGCATCTGGAGTTGATTTCCATGTCATCCACTGGATCAGTTACTTGCATTCCTTTGTCATGTTTTCCTATTAACTTTTGACTTCAGTTTGGAAGAATGAACCAGACTCAAGAAATTGATCATACGCATCTAAAGCTTTTGTTTAGCTTTTTAAGTGTTGTATTTTAACTTTTATTCCTAATACCAATCTTTTTTGTCTTTTAACAGAACTCAATGCGAGCATTTGATGAGTATACTGCAGTCAAGAATTGTTGATTCAGACTCGAAGAAATCTGGAGCAAGTGGTATGAAAAATGATGACATAGTTGTTCCTCTGCGAGCAACAATATCTCACCAGGATTCGGTGAGTTCTTTAGCTATCTTACTCTTCAAAAAAAACATTATCATTCATTACATCTGATTTTAGGGATAACTCATATGTTTCTTTTGATTTAGCATATACTCCTGAGGAAAAAGTTAATGCCAGGAATAAGCTAATGTTGTCCAGAGAATTGACCTGCAATCTCCTCTATGTTATCCTTTATCTTCCTAACATTGCTTGACATTTTATAGATTCCTGATGATTATACTGTTCCATCAGTTGAACTTGCAAGAGAATATATGCGCTTTAAGGTCTCAAATGCATCTCCTTTGCATCTAAATTTGCAGATCCATATGTTTCATGAGAATAAACAAGTGCAAATTAATTCAAATTCAGCAAAAAAGTTCAGCCTTAATGGTCAAAAGCCGCCCATTCTATCTCATGTATCTGCTGAGATTCCTGAAAATAACTATTCCACTCCAGGATCTGTTCGAACATCTGGAATCGTTAAAATGCCAGGGTCTTCTTATGTTAAGGTTTGTGATGTTCCTGTCTGCATAATGTGTCTGGATATAGAGAAATGATTTATTTTTTTCATATGAAATCCCCTCTCCTGAATATTTCTAGGGATTATTGTCTCTGCTAATTTAGTTTTTCTGCCATTTAAGGGTGAAGGATCTTCTAAAGATGGTTATGTTGGGTCCTTGTCTCTTGAGACATCAGCCAACAATCAAAAAGTGGGACAGGTAATTTACTGGTCTTAAATCTGTTACCTTTTTTGTTTTGTGATGATGTGGATTGTTGTAACTAGGTCATTGGTACCACATAGCCTTATATCCAATTTAATGCCATATTGCCATGTTAGATCCATCTAACTGACCCTAAATTGTTAGGCTACACAGTCTATTTGTTGTTGTTGAATGATGATGATGGTATTTTCATGATAAATGTCTAAAAAACATTTAGCTTTTCACATTGTTCTACATTAATTCTCTGGTAGGTAAGATTTCTAAAGCACTTTGCCAGGTCCTATATCTCACCTAGTTGTCAATTATTCAACAAAGTTAAACAATTCACATTTTAGATATTGTATAAAGTAGCTAATTTTGTGAAAAAGTAGACTATAATAAAGTTTAAAACTTAAAGAAATTTTCATGTCATTTAAAGCTAAGAACTGAAAAAAATGATATCCACAAGATTTCTAAAATTAGAAAAAAAAAATCTGTGATTTAGGTTATATTAGATGTTTGAAAGATAAAAGTGTAGATGAAACGATCAAGAGAAATAATGCTGCAAATTATTTAATAGCACTTTATGAAACATTTAACTTTGCAGATTAAAAATTATGGCAAGTCTATGAATGATAGTTCTGATATTAGATCACATGGTTTTGAACAAACTTTAGGGAACAAATAAATTGTTTTTATATGAATAAAGCTGAAGTCAATGTTTATTAATGATAAGGTGATTAAATTGATAAGTCACAATATGAAATTTTTTGATTATCTTTTATTATTATGCCGGTCCATGATGAATTAACCTCGTCATGGTTGGTCCCATATTCGGATAAAAAAGGAGGGTTGCGTTAGGCTGCCAGCTAGCCTTAAGCCAAGGTAAATATTCAATGAATGGATCCATTAAACTATTGTGTTAATGCTAGGTTGTTCCTCGGAAAGAACGTGTTGTAGAGTCCGACTGTAACATTTTGGCAAGGACCACTACATCTCCAAAATTCTGGTGTAGTGTAAATATGCAAGAGTTTGCATTACATGATCCAACTATAACGTATCGACAATGACCGCTGCAACTCTATGAGAACATAGGTATAGTGTTAAATGGACAAGACTTCTCACACCATAGGTTTGGTAAGAATAAATATTATAGGAAAACTAATAGTCTAAGATTTGGAACATGAAATATAGAAACCTTCATGGGTAAAGCAATTAGTATTTTGTGTGTATAAAAGACAAAATGGGTAGGCGAGAAGCAAAGATGATAGAGAACCCGAGTTTTAAATTATGATACATGAAAGAGTAAAATAAGAAATGGAGTATGTGTTGTTGTAGATAGTTCATTAAAGGATGAAGTTGTAGGAGTAGTTAGAGAGGGGATAGAATTATAGCACTTAAGATAGCAGTAGCGAATGAAACTATGAACATAATTAACATATACACATCTCAAGTAGGATTAGATGAAGATACCAAATCAAAATTTTGGGATGACTTAGAGGAAGTATTACAAAATATTCCGCCAAATGAAATGATTTTAATAGTAGGCGATCTAAATGGGCATGTCGGAGTGAAAAATGAGGAATATGAGAGGATGCATAAGGGTTATGAGTTGGGAACAAGAATAAAAAAGGGGAAACTATATTGGATTTTATGATAGCATATGATTTTATACTAGCTAATGCGTTTTTTTAAGAAAGAGAAGAACACTTCATCACATTCAAAAGTGGGAATAATAAATCACAAATTGACTTTCTTTTGGTTAGAAAGAGGGATGGAAAGATTTGTAAAGATTGCAAGTCATCCCTATAGAAAGCTTAACTACCCAACATAGATTAGTAGTGTTGGATATACGTCCTAAGCATAATATCAATAGAAGAAAAATATGCAGAACTTCTAGAATTAAGTGGTGGAAGTTAAAGAATGAGAAACAAAATATATTTAAGGAGAAGGTAGGAGTATAAGCATTAGGTGAAATATACGATGAGTCTAATTAATACAACATGGGATAAGATGATATCAAAGTTGAAGATAGTAGCCAAGACTACTCGGTGAGTTATAAGGCTATGCACCACCAAGTAAAGAATCTTAGTGGTGGAATGAAAAAGTACAAGAGAAAGTGAATCAAAAATGAACAACCTATAAGGAATTATATATTTGTAAGAATGAGGAAAACTTAGAAAAAATACAATAGCCAAGAAAGAGGCTACGGACACAGTGAATGAAGTAAAAAAAATAAAATTTTTGAACGGTTATATCGAAACTAGGATACAAAAGAAGGGGAAATAGACAGTATAGAATAACTTAAGTGAGAGAAAGGAAGACAAAAGATCTTATCCAAATAATATGTATTAAAAATGAATGCAATAGGGCACCATGATGGAGAAATAAAAGAGCAGTGAAAGAGTGTTTTCATAAACTTTTTAATGAACATTTAGGCGACTAACTTAACTTAGGTAATTTAAATAGGTTAAATAAGTATAAAAATTTAAATTTTTATCATAGAATTTAAACTTCAGAAGTAGAACCGACTTTAAATGGGATGCAAAATGGAAAAGTCGTTAGACTAGACAATATTCTGATAGAGTTGTGAAAGTGCCTAGGGAAATAAGACTTACAAAATTATTTAACCGAGAACGAAAAAATACCTAATCAATAGAGGGTAAGCGCTCTAGTTTTCTTATATAAGATTAAGGGAGACATATAAAATTGTGCAAATTATAGGGGTATTAAACTAATGTGTCATACTATGAAACTTTAGAAAAGAGTAGAAAAAAGATTAAGGAGACCACGGTGACTGAAAATCAATTTGAGATATATATTCATTGATTTAGAAAAAATTTATGATAGAGTCCCAAGAGAAATTATATAGAGAATTCTATAAAAGAGAGGTGTTAGCGTAGCATATATTAAACTAATTAAGGATATATATATATATGAAGATATAATGACCAGAGTGAAGACTTCAGGCCGAGACATTTCCAAGGGTTACATCAAGGATCATCCCTAAGTTCCTATCTTTTTACACTAATGATGGACGAACTCATTGGACTCATTCAAGATATAGTACCGTGGTGCTTGTTGTTTGTCGATGAGATTATTTTGGTAGGTGAGACACGTAAAGGAGTAAATGCTAAACTAGAATCTTCGCGGAAAATACTAAAAGTGAATGGATTAGGCTTAGCTGAGTAAAGATAAGATATATAAAATTTATGCTTAGTAATATTAGACGTAATGAGACAATTGTTCAGATAGGAGATGATGAATTGTCTTAAGATCATTTTTGCAAAACGATGAGGAATTGGGAGAGATGTCTTACATAGAATACAAGCAGGATGGGTGAAATAGAGGAGAGCGTTGGGTGTTTATGTGATCATAAAGTACCTCTAAAACTAGGGAAGTTATGACGCTGAATGTTGTGGTATGACTCGAGTACATGAGCAGAAGATGAGAGTTGTAAAGATGAGGATGTTAAGATAGATGTGTGGACATATGAGGCTGAACAGAATAAAAAAAATGAGAATATTAGAGAGAAAGTCGAAGTTGCATTTAGTGAGGGAAAATTTTGAGACACGTTTAAGATGGTACGGACATATACTTTGACGACCAATAAATGCTCCAGTTAGGCGATGTGAAGCTATGACAAATAAATACATCAAATGAAGAAGATAAAAAAAACTTAGTTAGCAATAATAAAACAAGATAAAATTTATTTAAGTATAAATGATGAAATAACAGGGGTAAAACCCGCATAAAAGTTATTGTTCTATCTTTTATTATTAATTTGTTCTCTTTGTTTTTTATTAAATTTTTGTAATTATTAATATTTTTCTCACTTAGTCTAATTCGCTGATCTAATATGGCCAATTCATAATTTTTTTGAACTTGTGATACTGACAAGCAAGATAATAGGTGCCTTGGAAGCCTTATGAGATCTTTGTATGCCACTTTAAAATGAAATGACAAATTATAGATACAACATACTTTATTTGGGTAGATGAATAGGTGAGCAAAATTAGAATAGTTTTCTATATGAATAGATGACAACTATTAATAATTATTTTATATTTATCAACATTTAATGTATATTTGTATGATACTACAAAAGGATCACCAAAAAGTCATTCACCTTTTAGAATAATCGACTCTTGTTATTAGCCTCAACAACTATTTTTTTATTCGATCTTAGTCTTGATTAGGGATGCAAATGAACCGAATCGAGTTGAATTGTATGAAAATATGATATTCGAGTTCGAGCTTGAAAAATATATGTGATTCAGATTCGATTCAAAGCTTGAAAGATTTTTGCTTGAGCTCGGTTGGAGTTGTTCGAACCTTGATCCGAGCAGCATCAAATTATAGCTCAAATTGGCTTAAATTTAAGTTCGGCTTGAGTTATTTGAACCGTAATTTGAGTATATTTAAACTGAAATTGTGTAAAAATAAACAAAATTTGGTTTGAATTGGGTTCATTGGCTTGTGAACAATTGAACAAAATATTGTGGGTTTGAATATGACTCGAAAAAATTATTGAACATGTTCGTGTTCGGTGTGAATTCGATAATTTCAAATACGAATCAAATATTTTTTGAGACGGCTCAAAAAGCTTGCGAACAAGCTCGATTCCTTTGCACCTCTAGTCTTTGAGAGACACTAGGAATGCATCATTATTTTATATCGATATAGATATTTTGGATTAAAATAATAACATATATAATCATTAATAATTGATATGGCAATTTTTTATTATTGAAAAATTTACGTACTTACCAAAAATTATCTTTTCCCATTTGGTTGTCTCACCTTCCATTGATTATATCATCATAACGTTAATAATTGTTTGACAATATAAGTACATTTTGATTTCATGAATTAATTAGTAGACATTGCCCATTTGTGGTTTCTTGTCTATTGCAACCTTGCACACAATAATATGCAACAGCACTATTTCTACAATAATCTCTAGAATGTAGTCCTAAAATTAACATATAGAATAATTTTTAGTGTCTCCCTGCCCTTAACGGTGCTAAAGTATTGTGATACTTTCCTACCTCACAAGTGAATATGACCTTCAAGCTGTCTTTTTTTTTTTTTTTTATATATGACTTTAACATAAGAAAGTGAGTTGTAAACTTAACTACTCCTGATCATAGAATCTTTTTGTCAATAATCATTAGTTTATAAATCCAATGATAATTCTAGTGGAACTTTGTTAATGGTTACTTTTTTTTATTCTTTTCAGTATATAAAGATTATCAATATTTGTCATCATCAAATCAATATACATGTTGCATATGATATTCAGAACCATATTCGATCTTGTTGGTCCTAAAACTCTTTGATCTTGTTAAAATTGGCATCTTTGTTTAAGGCCAACCACACTCTATACTCGATATTTATCTTTTGAACTGTATTATCTATTAAGCTATTTATGTAAGATGTAATATAATATTTTGCAATTGCATCAATAGACCTATGAAATATCTCTTTCTATTGTAGTATACTAGAAAGTTAATACTCATCCACATTGGTTCTATCCAACTATCATGTTGTAGAAAGTTGGGAGGGGTGACCTGTCAAACGATTGAATTGGGGTCAATATAGAAATCCATGAAGAATAATGCTCAAAATCCTACTAATTTGGAAGGTAGACCCAACAAGAACTTCAAATATGTTCCTGATTGGGTCAGTCTTTTCTTATGAAAAATCTGTTAAGGTTAGGTTTTTGTTTTTTCCCCGATTCCAAAAGCTTCGGTTTGTTTTGGATTTCTATCAAATTCTAAGACTTTTACTCTCCTTTCAATCACTAGACTCTAGTGTTAATGTAATTCAAGATTGCTTCTATTGGATATTAGTCTTCAAAATAAGTTGTAGGAGAAGTCTCTTTAACTTAATAAACTAGCAACTTTTAATTTGTCTAGCTTGAGCCTGTACATGTTAAAACTTTCCTATCTACATTTTCACCATATTTTGATAATGGCTTCTGCACTACTACAATTAGGGGTGTAAACGAGCCGAGCCTAGTTGTGTTCAAATTTGTTTATTTACTTGTCAAACTTGTTTATTAAAAATCTTATTTATTTTATCGAGCTCAACTAACAACATTAGTGCCTTTGTAAATTAGGTTAAACATTTATCTAAATTTGTTCATAAAGTTTTCATGAACTTTATTTATGAACATTAACAAGCCAAGCTTCCTAGTGTTGAAGCTTGTTTATTTTATATACTTTTTTATTATTGAACGAATATAAACGAGCTTTTCGACCCAAACACCAAGCTTATTCACTAACATCAGGTACATTTGCAACCCTAACTACAAACCCTAGCTACAGTAGCGGACATATATTGTGTCTTGTAACTTGGGACTCTCTTCTTGTCTTTTTATTATTATTATTATTATTATTATTATTATTATTTGTTAGGATTGCATGAGAGGAATGTTTGTTCGTTAAATTTTGTGATATAATGTGTGATCACTTAACAGTTTCAAACTGTCTCATTCTCTGTAGGTGTTGAAACGAAGAAATTCAACATTGTATGATAAATTTCGATCAACTTGTCCCATACGACGAGTTCGTCAAAAGCTTGGTCTGGATTCTTCAAAAAGAATCATCCATTCAGTTCTTCCTCGAAATGTTGAGCTTTGTACCTCAACTGTATTCAAAAAAGATTTTCAAGATAATCCATCACCAAATCAAAGGCTTAATTGTTTTGATGAGGAAAGTATTTTTAAGAAAAGATCCAGCTGTGATATTGCCCCTGCTTTAGCTCAATCAACTAAGATCGAAAACCAAATCTTGCAACACCTACATGAGTTAGCACCTTCACCAAAAAGAAAATCACCCAAACTAGAGGATAATCCCCCTGATGTAACAATTGCTAATGGTATTCATTCATTTTCCAAATGCCAGGCTCTCACTGATCTTCTCTTACAATTCAAAAGCATATAAACCTACTTTTGTTTGTCTTATTGTAGGTTTTATCAATTCTTTATCTCATAATCAAGAAGGGGTTGGAGTGTTTGAGGAGGACGCATCAACTTCTTCAGGAGTCAAATCTATAAATGCAGCCCATGATATTAATTTAGTACCTGCAGCTGATACCATACATGGTAATAATGCTGTTGATGCTGGAATCTCAAATTGCAAAGCAATTTCTGGGAATCACAAGCCAACTTTTCAGATAAGAGAATATGAGGTATTGAAGTTCTTCTGTCATGGCTGAAAATGTTGTAATGTTGTCTGTGTCTAATTGGTGTTTTTTTATCCTTCCATTTGTATTTAAGGTTTTTTCAGCATTTTGTTGTTCAGGATAAAGTGATGGATCCTTCATCTCAGCTCAAACATGAAGATGATGAGTTGAATATTTCTCAGCATAAAGCTATCCCATCAACAAGAACAGATGGATCTCCGCCAACTGTGCTTGCAAACTTTCCTTCAACATCTTTATTCTCTAAGGCATCTGATCTGAAGCCTTCCATTGATTCTGTTGCCAAGTATAGCAAGGGTTTTACTTTTCCCTCTATGCCTTCTTCCTTTACTTCTCAACCACCGCCAACACCTACTATGCCAAGACCTTTAGTTCAGATGACACAAAAAGAACATGGTATGACTCCTTTGTTTACCTCAGCCTCCGTGGGAGCTAAAAGAGCTTTATTTTCTTTACCTACGACAAAGGACAATTCTCACGCTTCTATGCTAGAAAATGGCACAAGGTATGGATCTATTTATGCTTTTTGGTTATGTAATTATTGCTAGTGGCAAATTGTAAATGTTAATTCTTTGAACAATATATAGGTTTCTATCCCAAAATGCCTTCCTTTGTTCCCTTTTTCGTATCTTAAAGAAAGTGAAGCTAGCAAATGGTTGGGTACTAAGGCCTAATGGACTAAATTCTTAGTATAGGTCAGTAAAGTCGGGGAAGTGCTTGTATAGACAAGATATGCACAAGTTAATATGCTAAATTTCTTGCCTTTGTTTCATGTACTGTGTATTTATAAGCTAAAATATTTTTTTGGTGTTTCTCACTGTGGAGGTTTTTCTTGTGGTTTCACTAAATTTGTCTTACCCATCTTCTGCTATTCCACTTGTGGCAGTTTATGAAATGATTGATAACATTACTTTCTTTGCTGCCAGGTTAAGCAATAATTCAACGTCATATGTAGCAGGTATATTTTCCACCATTCCTACACTCGACTTTGGATCTGCATCCTTGATCATTTCTTCCACTTTGGCATCTCAACCATTGAATGAAGTTAATGATACAAATTTGGAAGGAAAGCCTCACAATGAATCACCGGTGAATTCAAATAGTTCCAGTCATGATAACACTACACTTTTTAATTTTGGAAGCAAATCCTCTGCATCAGCTGCGGTGTCTCAGTTTCCAGGCACTGACAGTGGCTCTGTTTTAGCAGCAACTAGTCTTTCAAATTCTGCAGTCGGTTCTACTGCTGCATCAAGTCTGCCTCCAGATAGTAGAAGCCCATCTTCTCTTGCTGCAAAAACATTATCACATGCAAGCAACAATCTTAATTTCATTTCATCCAAGTCTAATAAGTTAGATTCATTGTATCCAGACAACAGTGCCAACAGCTTGTCTAGTGTTAATGTTCCTGGATTTGGTGGAACTCGTGCAACTCAAGTTGAAAGTCCAACCTCACAAAATTCTGCCTCAGCAAGTCTGTTCCAATTAACATATGGGAACAGAGTTAACAGTGGATTCGATATGGCAACATCCACAGTCCCAAGCTTTGGAAACAGTTCTGCTGCTGTATCAGGTCTGTGTCCAAGTGCTGGAGGGAACCAATCTACTTTTTCACCAACTTTATTAGGTGCAAGTGACAATAAGTTTAATTTCAGTTCAACAAAATTTGATAATCTAGCCTCATCGGATCTGCACAATGGTGGCAAAACCTCCCCTCTTGCTACTCCCCTTGGGTTTGCGGAAACTCTTTCAACTCAAGTTGAAAGTGGAAGCTATGACAGTTTAGCGAGGCAAGTCCAGTCAACATCTGGGCACAGAGCTGACGGTTGTGCTGTTTGTGCAGCACCCAGTATTTCAAGCTTTGCAATCACTTCATCTCTTGCACTAAGTCTGTTTCTGCATGCTAGTGGAAGCCAACCAGCTGTTGCACCAACGACAATATCAGGTGCAAGCAACAACCTTTTTAGTTTTATTTCTAAACCCAGGGACACTGGCTCTTCGATACTGGATAACAGCCAACAGTCCTTCCCTGGCGTTATTGTTACTGGATTTGGTGGAACTCCTCCAACTCAAGTTCAAAGTGGAACCTCACATATTTCTAGTAGCTCGACGATTCAGTTCCAGTCGTTCATCCCCTCTTCAACTATGGGAATGAACATTTCTTCCTCATCGAGTTTGGGCAGCTCATCTTTTGGAACAGCAGTTTCCAATCCTTTCATCTCAAGTTCATCTTTTCCCATGGATGCTGTTTTTTCCAGTCCCTGCGCTGCTGCTGCTGCTACTGTGCCATTGGCAACGGTCTCTAATTTGTTTGGTTTGAATTCTAAACCACCAACGTTGCCAACTTCTGGTCTTTTTGTTTCTAGTGCATCTTCTCAAAATTTTGGATTTCCATTTGCCACATCATTTATATTTAATTCGTCTTCCAATTTGGCATCTTCTTTTAGTTCTGCTGCTAGTACTTCATCAGTCTTTTCTAGACATCCCACATTTGGCTTGCAGAATTCAGCAGCTGGTAACAGCACAGCTGGAGACAATGAGATGAGTATTGAGCAAACTGGAGACAATAACCAGTCAGCGGATAGTATGTTTCAACAGTTGGGTCAACCAGGAACTTCACCAGCTGGACCTGTGTTCAGTGTGCCAGCAGTTCAACCTGCTTCACCAGTCTTTCAGTTTGCTGGTCAACAGAATCTCCCGCCTCCAGTTCCACCAAAATTTCAACCATCTGACAGTGTGGAGTTCCCTCAAGGAGGAAGCTTTGCCTTTGGCAGTGGTGGTGGTGGTGTTGACAAGTCCAGCCGCCGAATAATAAGGGTTAGAAAAGACAAGATGCAGAAAAAATAGCATAGAAACACGAGATGCAGCTGCATGGCTTTGCAGGTCTTCTTCTAATTCAAAGTCAAATGCCTTGATCCGGGCGACATTGATGGTGGTGGTGGTGGTGCCGTAGTGGTGGTGTTGCAGAGGAGGACAGAGCTGGAAGAAGGCATGCCCCTCTTGACCATGTTTCAAAAGCATCCAAGCCATGACTGTATCTTATCTTCTTCTAATTCACAAGGCTTCGTGTTTTAAAAAGGACATGTACGCATCAGATGTTCCATGAAATGGATGGAAAGGGGCCAACTTGTATATAATTATATAAAAATTATATATAATTTTGCAATAAGAAAGCAAGACTTTTATTGCATTGCAAAAAGATGCTTT
>JBBPFP010766559.1:0-78621 GCA_037974795.1 Kaempferia galanga | reverse complement strand
CACGGAATTCGAAAACAAATAAAGGAAAGGGAAGATGCGGGGGTCAAGTCTAAGCTAATATGGCACGAAAAGCAAAACCAATTTCTCTTGAATGAACTCCAACGGCTTTCTAACGGGGATAGATGAGATCGGTCGAGTGGTTGGTTGGTTTCAGTTGGAGATGGAATGAACGTGTTTATGGATTGAAGGACCCCAGATGTAGTACTCATTTTTCTTGCTTTGGTCTTTTTGAATGTTGCTTTTTTCCGGTATGTTTGTTTTTGGCTCGAGAGGCCGTAGTGGGATCGCTGGCCCTTGTCATCCGTGCTTTGCTTCCGGGATAAGGGGAAGGGGAGTGGTGAGGAGGGCCCCTTCATCAATTTCTTAGGCCGACCTAATGAAAGATGAAGAGGGACCGCCGCCGGACGGGCAGACCTCTCAGTATCCGGTAAAGAGGGTAGCCCCCGGCTCCTGCTTGGGGCTGGATTGATTCCTTTGTTCCTAGTAGCGTGTGGGGGGTCTCGTCTACCGAGTTAGTGAAGAGAGAAAGGCGCTTTCACCTCCTTTCTCCAAGTGCTTTTTTTGATAAGCGAGATCTCCTATTTCCTAATAGGCTGCTAGCATCACTTCGTTTTTGGGTCAGTCATTATCCATACCATTTGAATATGTGGCTGCCTATTTCTCAAAATGTCCTGATGTCAGCCTTTATTCAGATCACGACACCGCTCTTTATTGGATTTTTGCTTTTGGTCTACCTCCTCCCAGAGGATGGAACAATACTGAATTTACCACTCGTTCCGGGCAGCAATCTTGAGACTATCCGACAAGCTGTCAATACGTCTCCCCAAGCCAAGAAATACTCAATAGTGGTTTAGGCGAGAATGTTCTCGAAGCCCCCGAGGGGATAGCTAGGGACAGCGCTATCCACTCAGTCTGCTTATAACATAACATTACTGGCGGGATCTATAGCACTCAGAATTATAGTGACTCTATGTGCTCTAGCCTGTCAAATGGAAGTCTAACATTATAAGAAGATCTCATGAAAATACAATGCATCCATTACGACACGACATGGCTTGCTTTGTTGAATTCGAGTCGTCTTCTCCCCCTTCTTTTCTTCCCCGCTGGTCTACTTCAGGCTCCTTTCCTAGCCTATTAGTGACTCTCCCGGCTACTCAAGAGGTATCTAAGATAGTGGCTCGTGTATCTGTTCCACTGTCCTTTAGGGGAGGCCCTGTCTGTTGATAAAAGAATATCCGGTTCTCACTCATACCTGCTTTTGTTGAAGTCAGACAGACAGAGAGCTTTGACACTTCCCGTGCTCTTCCAATATCTTATATAAGAGAAAGAGAGATTGAACAAAGTTTAACCAGGTCTCCTTCTATGCGCAAGGTCAATACGGCTTAAAGAATCTTTCTCATAGGTTAGCTCTCGGGTAAGCGAGACTGAATCTTCGCTGCATGAGAAGAGGTGCGTGACGCATTAACCCTTGGGCCAGTTGTCTTTCTTTAATATGACTATTGTGCTAAGGCATCGGTTGACTTTCTTTCTAAGAGTTAGCAGGCTCAGGCCCGAGGTAACGACGGGGATTAGCGCTTTGGTTTGGAAATGAGCCTAGCCCTCAAATATATTATGTAATTTCAGGCTACTGATTAGCTTGATGAGCAGAACAGAAAAGCAGACTGACCACTGTGAGGGTCTTTGATGAATGGCATTTATGAATCTTATCATAAGATGAGATAGATTTGACTCTGAGCGACTCTCTAGAACCGAAAGAACCAAACCGTGAGTCAGTCTTCTCCCAGCTCTCCAGGAAGCGAATGAGCCTTGTTTTCAGAGAGCTATGGGAGACGAGGGATATAAGATAGGAGTACGGATTCGACTAGCTTAGCTTTCACGCTTTCACGTAGCTAATTTCTCCATAGGACCGCTTTACCCAAAGCATAGACGAAAGATGAAGAGGGAAGCTTACATATTATATTATTCAAATAAGTCTCGATTCGAACAGGGAGAGAAAGGCAACTCCTTCTTCAACAATAGCACGAAGAGGTGAGAACCTAATGAATGGGCTAGCGAAACGAACTCCATTCTATAGCAACTGCCGGGAACAATAGACTATTGGAAGTGATCTCGGCTTTAGAGCTTACGACGGGGTTGGATAAAACTGGCACGATTTCCATGGACAGCGGAGAAGGAAAAAGGCATGCAGGCCAAAAGCTCTTTCTTGCAAGTCTCACGATTTTCATTGGACTTAATGAAAGCCAATGGCATTGAGGCGAAAAAGACGGGCTTGACATTAGGAGACGTCGTTCTCACTCGTTCCTTAACCATCGACTTCTGACTTTCCTGTTCTGGTGGAGTCTTCTCTAAAGGTAGTTCATTCCGAGGGTGATAAAGAATAGGAAGAGATTGAAGAAGAAAGTTCAAGGTAAGCGAATAGGGGATTTGAACTCTTTCGAGATAGCCAGATAAGCCAGAGAGTATAGATGCTTTGAATAGCTTTCTTTCGTACCCTTGGCTTGGAAAGAACCTTGGGCTAGGAACCCGAGAAGGGAGAGGGACGACCCGACCAGAAGAAAAGAGTGAATGGCGCATTAAAGTGAATGGCTATCCGAACAGTCTAACATGGAAGGTACGAGCATCGCGACGTGGTTAGAGTCCATTCACGACTATCCGATGTTCATGGCTATCCGAACAGTCTAACATGGTGAGATCTTTCTACGTTTTGAATGTCCATTCACGCTGTAATCTGCTTATTTTGAGCCATGAACTCTCACCATGTTAGACTGTAGCTTGTGGGCTCGCTTTACCGTAATTTAGGGCCGAGTGAGAAGGGGCGACGTGAGAGAGAGGAAGACAAGAGACAAGAAGGGCAGGGGCGAAGAGCTGAGCCGTTAGGCGAAGGGATAGATCTTTCGTATGAGTAGTTTTGAATCTTTGGAGTCGTCATATTTGGAGTATAAATTGCTACGCAATTTACGACTATCCTCAGGGGCAATTTACGACTAGACTATATTTCGCCATTCACGACTTGCAATATTGGGATCGACCATTAGGGGTAGATCAGTAGTAGTTTTTCATAGCCATTCACGCAATACTGTAATTTCGCTGAAAGGAGTATAAATTACATCCGTATAAATTGCTACGCAATTTACGACTATCCTCACCCCAAATAAATTCCCATTGTAGACTACTACATTATATTAAGTTGAGTGATAACGACGTGTAGCAATCGAGTCCATAAACGGTAGCGGTGCAAGGCCGTTCGTCTTCTTTCCATTCCAAGGATCATCTGGAAGTCGTCCATTGGAATGGCCATAAACTACGCCTTTCCAGCCCATGTTCCAATCCTGACCCGCGGACGCGGTTCCCTCGCCGTGACCTAGAGCCACCAGGGCTTCGCCAAGGTCTCTCTAAGATGGGAGGCGTCCGGGAGAGAAGAGGAAGATTCTAGAAAACCGACTGCATCTTGTCAGGCCGAGTACTACCAGTTCAATCAGAGATACGCACGCGCCTTCTGATTTACCTCTTTGGGACGCACACAAGACAGAAAGAAGAAAGGCAAGCGCCTTAGGAAATGAATACGCACTATACTCACAGCAATCAGTAAACGCCGGCCGATGCATCTATTCTAACAGCAAGATAGCCTCCATAGAGGTGGTCTTCTTTAAGCACGTAGTCTTATCCCCAGTCAAATAATCCGTGAATCGATCCGAAACTCGACCTATGAGTGTCAAGGGAGGATTGGTACTTAGGGCAACCAAACCTGTGAGTACTAAACTCGTGATGGAAGGAAGAAGAGAGTGAGACCAGACGAGTGGAATGAATGGAACGAGTATCCTGGACAGACCAAGCCTGCAAGATCAAGCACCTAAGACTCAAACCCATCTTTTTCAAGCGAAAACGCTCTTTCCTTACTTTATACTCAGGTTTGATCTTTCCCAGCTGCAGTCTCTTATCTTTTAGGACTTGCATACCTACGTCTCTTATCTGAATGGCATTGCATACCTACGTCGTTCATGGCACCATGAACTCTTGGAATGTTAGACTGTTGCTTGGGCATGAAGATAAGTTGTGAATGGAAAGAGTGAGTTGAGGCTCCTATCCTTATATGAATAACTATATGCCATTTACTACTATATATGGTAATGGCATGAAACTATTCGACATTGGAAGGTATTTAGGCATTCACTACTATCTTAGGTGCCATTCTACTATTCTCAAAAGGAAGGTAAAACGCCATTCACGCGGCGGAAAGAAAGGCTATAGAATTGGATTAGATTACTATTACGCAATGTCTATGGATGATTCTGCGCTAGCTTGGGCGAAACAAGGAAGTACAATTGAGTTCATTTAGTTGGACTAAACGTTCTAAGAGGAAACGAAAGAATAGCTAAGGAGAATCCTTCGTTTGAGGAAAAAGATTAAAACAAAAATCAGTCATGAACCAAACCCCAGTTTTCAGGCTATCATGAAGCCTTAGGGCGAAAGCTATTATTCCTCTCACATTGGGAACTTAGCTAACTTCCTCAAACACTTGAGACTTGAGACTGACTGAGGTTTTAGTAAAAAAGACAGATATGACTAGAGAATTAGGTATAGGAAGAATAGATCTAGCAATACAATCACCAAACTACTTCCAATACCCATACAAAAAACTAAAAGGAAACCCATTTCGTCACCACAGAAGGGCGGGAGCATAACAGCTACTAAAAAGATTACCAGAAAGACAACTATACTGGCACGCGTACTACTACTGCCCCTGTCTGACCTCCTCCTCCGGTCTAAGAATAAGAACAAGAGAGCTAACACGTACGTACAATAAGATCATTCTACTTGAGGGCCCTCCTATACCAGCTGCAGACTCTGTCTTATCTTATCCCTTCGGATAAGGAAGAAGGGCCGAGTGATAACGACGGGGACCTGCTAACAAGAAGATTGATTATCACTACAGGGCGCCTTTAGCCGTCCTTGCTTGGTAACGCAGCATTCCCTTTAGTGCATTAGACCTGGAAAACTCGACCAGAGGTGCTTTCAGGAGTCTGAGTTCCAAGAATAATGAATCAAAGAAAAAACCTCCACTCTAGCTTCAGTTTGAACTTGAACAATTTAAAGTGAGACGTCGCCCCGTCGTTCTCACTCGGGCCTTAAACTTCAAATAAAAGGAAAAGGACCACCCATGCGAGCATAATAGCCTTGGTTGGGCCTACCCTTCCGGGTTTAGCCACTAGAAAGATCTTCCTTGGCTCCGGGAATAGGACTTGACTGGCATAAAAGCAGATGGAGTCTAATACTCAGGCGTGCGTACCACTGACAGCACTAAGAAGACCTACTCCGGATAAGGATCAGGTCCTGAGGGAGGATTGCTATTTTGACTGAGACCTCCGGCTCCAGTAAAGGAAGAAGAGCGATTGACTCTACTGACAAGATAGATGGGTGGATTCTCTACATTAGCCATCCGCTTATATACTCAACCCTACTAGCCAAGCCCTAGCTGCCAAAGACTTGCGAATACTCATGTTCTCCGGGGTGGGCCCTTCCGCTGAGAGTACTCCTAGGCAAGGAATACCCGTAGCTGTAGGTGCGTAGCGGTATTAGAAGAAGGAGGATTCTTGACTGTTGCTGAAATATCTGCCGCGGGTGGTACAATGTCTTGTCTGTCTAAGATGCTCTTTCCTGTTTTGAGAATCCAGTTATAGGAGAATCGATTCCGCCCACGGGATAGGATGCAGCATGAATGGATTCCGCTTGATAGTCTGAGGTGAGTACCGCTTCGTCATTTTGCTTTGACTGAGCCGTGATATCACTCGCTAGCCTGCCTCTCGTCTCGGGTGGGTTGTGGGTCTAGTTTCTAGTTTTTGAACCAGAAGCGCTGGCAATGGAGGACAAAAGGGCGACCTCTGGGGGCACGGAGTCGAGTGAGGCCAGATCTGAGTGTAAAGAAAGCCAGCCGGAAAGAGCAGCAACCAGAGAACCATAAGTTGGAGTGCTGTAGCTCACTGAAAGAGACGTAGGAAGGGGGGCCCGTGGACCCAGGCACCGATGCGTAGGTGGAATCCGACTAGGGACGACGAAAAGAGAGAAGGGCCGACTAGTACTATAAGGGCAGGGATAGATCTTTCGTAATTTGAGTTTTGAATCACTATTAAATTGCCTTTGGGTATTTCGGCCCTTGAAAGCCTTTGTTCCCGCCCGGGGACGAGTTAATTGATTCAGTGGCTGGCTAAGGCGATGTGAATGCCCGTGATCAATTCTCTTCTTTCATTCCGGATCTCTATCTCTCCTCCGGGTTCCTTCAAGTCAAAGGAAACTTGTCCCATAATCTCTATTTCACTTTCCGGGGAGAGTGAGAGGGGTATAGAAGCGGTTAGCTCTTAGCTCGCTGGTAGTCTGGTAGTACAGATATAATGAATAGAGAAGGGCGTTTAGCATATATGGTTAGGAATAGCCGGATACTCACACTCGGGAATTGAGTTGAGAGTTCTGGTTCGCACCTTCATTCAAAGGTCAGTTTGAAGAGAGATGGGGTTTTTCCTGGGATGGGAGTAGAACCCGATGACAACTGATCAATGACGGGGCGGCTGCAAGCAGCTATAATATAATGACATTTACTACTACTGTATTTCAGGCATAGAGGACATTGTATTTATCTTGTCCCGACCGATCCCCTTGCTTAGAAAGTGGAAGATGTTCAAGTTAATTAGTTAAGTGAGAAGTTCATTCCATGACCAGAAAAGAGATGGAATGGAAAGAGTTATTATATGCCTAATTAGACTCCGGAAAACGCACCTTATATAATGAAGAGTCCCTTTAGAGAGAGAATCATCACTCTGTCTTTCGAACACTGATTCTTAATACTTTACTTCAGAAGTGCTTTTTTCCTCCCCTTTGGGGCCCCTTTCCATCCCTTGCTTTTGGTCTGATGCTCAAACACTTTCCTTCCATACCCCCTAGTTCTATCCGGTATGGCATCGTTCGGTCAAGTCGCTGGCCTGCAAGGATCTCTAGTTCCCTGGAGGCTGATCCGCAATACCTGGGGAGGGCAAATTCCCCAGGCAGTGCCCTATGCCTGCAATAGTATAGCAATTCTTGGGAAGCGGATTCAATCGTTGCCTTCTTGTGTTGTGTACGGTAACCAGCCCGATCTTTCGACCAATTTATCCTGATCCTATCGCAAGAGGATTGTAGGAGGCTGCCGGTCCATTGGATGCTTGGTATGCTGCTTTTTCATAGCGAATTGTTACAGTCGCCTTAGCATCTTTACCAACATGGGTTCCCTTAGTGGGTACCGGATCGACGGAACATTACCTGTTGCTCCCCTCTCCTCTCAGGGGTGCGCTTTCCATCCTCAATCACCCGTGGGTGTATCGAATGTTTCCCCCTTTCACTTGCAACTAGCGCGGATGTGCAAGCAGTGCGGTTTCGTACAACAGTCCTGCCCAGCTTAGGATTTTCTTTTGAAGAGCCCGACTCCCATTCGTGAAGTCCTGCCGGCCCTGTGGGATTTTGGTTCACAACCCACCTGTCCTTTCTCCTGCGATCCCCCCACTTTCCGGTCGGCTCAAACTAGCTCTCTGGGAAGAGTCTGGGTAATAAAGGGAAGCCAGGTAACAGTCTTTCCTCCCTAGGAGACCACGTGTACGCTTTTGCACCAACCCCCTTTGGATAGTGGAGTGGTGCCCGTGGTTTGCTTCTCCGTTTGTACCTAGCCTATTGGCCTTAGATACACTTGGCTCTACCTCAGGAGGTTTCCTTATAGCCGCGGAATGTTTGGTTCATGGTTTTCCCGAAACCAATGCTCTGGTTTTTAGTGTGGCTACACCTCTCTCGTCCGTACAGCTTTTCGCCAGAAGCGTTTTCACGCACTGCACGGCACGCTCGATGCCCCCGATAACTCCGAGTCGTACACAACGTTCAACGACCTATTATACGATTTCTTTCTCAGCCCTTTATTTCCTTATCGAAAACGCGCTTAAACAGCCTTTTTGTTGCTCACATGTGGATAGTTCATTCCTGGCTTTGCAAGCCCATTTTAAGAGCATTCCTAATCGTCGCTATAACCTCGTTTTGGATGCCCTCACGTGTGATAGATCCTGAAAGTTCTTTCTGTCAGATTTGCTACATTCCTAATCTTGTCCCCTCGGACATCCGAGTGAGCAAGATAGTCCTTTCAGTAGGATTGTGTGAACGAGCATTCCAAATATAGGCAAATTAGCCTCGGACATCCGAGTGAGAAAAAGTAGGTGAACGAGAGTAGGTTTCCGAGCATGAGAAATCTAGGATCATTCCCCTCGGACATCCGAGTGAAGAAAGTGCCTGAAAAAAGCTAGGCAAAGAATGCAAAAAACACTGATTTCAGATTGGATTTGCGAGTGAAAGTTCCCTCGAACATCCGAGTGAGATAAAGTGGGTGAGCAACCTCATGTTTCCGAGGGCAATAAATAGGGTTTTGAAGGCCTTGAAAAAGCATCCATTTTGAGCATAAAAAATCAGATGCAAAAAACAGTGATTTCAGCCCTAAAAAGAGGGCAAGAAAGAAGGGCCTAAAAAGAGCCCATTTCCGAGGGCAGGAATAGATGAAGATTGGACCCCGGTCGACTAAGCTACTCGTACATGATCGTAGTACGAGGGCAATCTCTCCCTCACTCCGCCTCCCGGATAGGAGGTATGGAGGAAAGGTTTTAAACATTTGGACTGGACGGTCCCTCAAATGGGACCTTTATTTCCAAAGCGAAGAGTGAAGCGAATCTCGGGAGAGTTTACTATTAAAAAGAAGATTGATCCTAATCAACTTCCCTAAAGGAAGCTTGCAAGCAAGGCCTTTCTGTCATTTTCTTGCACAAGTCATCTGACCTCTTGCCTCAACTCTTATGACTTATTGCCTCACGTGTTCTGACCTCTTCCCTCAACTCGTCTTCCATCCAAATCGCATACACGCATGGCACTCATTTATTGTACCGAAAAGACTCTACTAAAAGAACATTTTTGAAGTCATCTGACTGTTCTTTGTTTTTTGCTTGTTCTTCCCGGGTGAGCACAGCACGTTAGGCTCCGCCCTCGCATTCTGCTCTGCTGACTGGTCGTACGTTCACTTTTCTTTCATTTAATTGAATTTTCAGAGAAGCATTTGTTACGCATATGGTCTCTACTGATCTTTTCCCTACCTTGAGTTAACGAATGAGCTTGAATTCCAGCTGCCGGTGACCGGAACGGGATAAGACTCTTGCTCTGGCCTAGAACTCTTTATCCGGATGTCAGAGTCACGTCGCTCCCCGGCAAGAGTCTCTTATTTGAATGGCCAGTATTATTAACTCTTGGAATTAACGACTCTTGCAGCGATACCGTATTCGTATAGCGACGTGTTCTTCAGATCCGGTATTACTTTAACCCGGGAAGAAAGAGTGAAGTACGAGAGAGTAGGTTTATAAAGGGTCTTGTCTTCTAGAGTCCCAGTAGTCCCTACCTAACCTAAATGGAAACTTAAGAGAAGCTACTATGAAGCGTAAGACTTAAAGGGCAGGGCAGCATCAACTCTTTTGTATTAAGTCCCGTACGATGACTTGCCAGATTCCAGATATGAGTTTGTCCATGAACTCTTGGAATTCACTCTACCGTTATCACACCTTATGGAATGCCCCAAACAACCTACCAAACCCAGACTATTGTTGTACTCTCTCCCGTCGTTCCCCTCTACGTCGCTATCGCTCGGACGTGCCGTACACGTCACTCTGTTCGTCCGTCGCATTCGATTATATTCTTATATAACCCCGTCGTTTCACTCGGCCGTCGCATTCGATTCAATTTATTATATAAGTCAATTCATTATAGTTTCATAGAATCTGAATGGCCGGTACAGTTACGTTAGATAGAGAGAATTCCAAGTAATGAGTGAACTTAGTTCTTGAATGGAAAGTCGATCGAAAAAGCTACGCCCAGTAGCGCTTCCCTTATATAGAACTTTGTGGGCTGAGGTCCCGTGAAGCCGGTAAACGGAGCCTAAGATCTTTCATTCAAGCTCAAAAGTTCACTCCTTTACGGGAGTTATTGAGACTTTCTATCTGTGCGTAACGTAACGATAGGGAGGTGCCAAAGAACCTCTCAGTCTCAGTCTCATGAACTTTCTTTCCCGAGTTCACTTTTTACTTTTTTTTCCAAAAGATCGAAAAAGCTACGCCCAATAGAGCTTCGCCTTGAGTGGACTACGGTCCCTGCCTAGCCGGTCTACGGAGCCTAAGATCTGGAATTCAAGAATAAAGGTAACTCAAGTACGGGAAAAGAGAAGTTCAATAATGAGCCCCCCGATAAAGAGGCCAAATCGGTCAGAGCCAGAGTTCAAGATAGTACGTCAGAGCAAGAGTTCAAGAGAAGTACGATAGTCAGGAAAGAGTGAAAGAGAAGATAGGTACGAGAGTAAGGTCAGTCAAGGAAGGAGTGATAACGACTTAACCCCGCCCAGGATAAAGAAGCCTTTTCTAAAGAGGTCTGAGCCAGAGTGTGATCCTGCCTTTGAGGTTCCAACTATCTTATCTTATATATAACTAACACTTGAATTCGTTTTCTTTGACTAAGATAGTACGTAAGTCAGAGTGAAAGAGAAGATAGATAGATAGATATTACATATAACGGAAGCCAAGGCAAGATAAGCCAAGATCAAATAAACTTAAGCCAAGGCAGGAGAAGATAAAAGAAACTGAATCCGAGTATAAAGAGGATAAAGAGTTCTTAGCCATAATCAGCTCACTCTTGGAATTCCCGACTCTTGCTGCGGTCAGGCAAATTCACACTACCACGTCGCTATCGCTCGTACCTCACATTCAATTCAAGTATAAGCTCCTCCTTTTGTCTTCGTCTCTCATATTGTAGCACTTCGTCCCATGATTTATTATTCTTCCTCTGCTCTTTTTGCCTTCAAGATAGGGCCTTTCTTTCGTTGGCAGCTCTTTTCTGAGTTTCCGTTCTTTGTATAAGCTCTTCTTATCCTGAAGTGAGATTAGTCATTCTTTATGATTCCCGTATGAGTCCCGTAGGGAGGGAGAGAAAAGAAGAGAACGGACTGGAAAGGCGTATACTTATACTAACTCGGTATATGAATCAGACTCAAGGGCAAGGGCATTGATAGTAGAAGCTGCTGGTTCCACGTAAGTTTTGTTTCGTAGGCAGTTCTTTATCCTCCTGTTTAAGTCCTATCTTTCCTGGTAGGGGTGCTTTCTGAACCTTCTTGTCTTGAATTAATAGGATTTGATTTGCTCAGAAGGGCATCGGATAGTCGTGAATGGAAAGCCAAGGTCCACGTCGCTATCGCACCGCAGCAAGAGTCTAATATATAGCCATTCACTCTACCCCGTCGTTATAACTCTCCCCTTGAATTCCGACCCTAGCAAGAGTCCTTCATTCCAGGAGTCAAAATTGCTAGGCAATTGGAAACTATCCTATCCACCGGCCATGAACTCTACTGAACAAGTGTCTTTTGAAAGATGTTAGGAAATTACAAGTATCATGAACAACTACTTTGACTTTCTTTCCTATCCCTATGGTCTCCACGTCGTTTCACTCGTACCTAGTAATGATCACACTTTGAACTGGAATGAAAGAACTTCGTTAACTCATTACTAGGATGTATAGGATAGGAATGATCTATTCTGACTATACCATCATTAAATGTCGTGCTTCTGGAACTGACTTTCATTGTGTTGTGACCCGTCGAAGATTTTCTCACTCGGCCCTTCCTTCTATTCAGACGTCGTTGCACTCGTCCCTTTCTTCTTCATCACTCGAAAAGTTCCGCTCAAATCACTGATTAGTCTTCTCATTCCCCTTTCCCCCATGAATTGAACTAAGCCGGAACCGAAGGGCTTATTTAGATCTTTTCCTCACCTTACTAGACATCTTCTCTTGAAGAACATCCGCGGACTTAGAAATAGTGACACCTGCTGCATTTCAATAATCAAGCTTCTTTACTGACACAAGACTCTAGTCGATCAACCAAAGAAGCTACACGAATAAAGAGGGTATCCCCGATAGGCTCGTTTTAAAGTTAGGGAGAGGGTATCCTTGTTGTAGATAGGCATATTTCGACCGTTAGGAAAGAGTCAATGGTACACCATTGTAGACCTGTTGGGGATAGATCTTTCTCCGTTTTGAATCCATTCACGACTTGGTGCCAGCTAGCTGGGAGTATAAATTACAGGAGTATAAATTGCGTAGCAATTTACGACTATCCTCAAATCCGTATAAATTGCTACGCAATTTACGACTATCCGACGGGGCCATTTACGACTATCCGATGGCGTTGCAAGCTTAGGAAGGGCGGTGTTTTTTCGATCAAGAAAGTCAAAAGTGAACTTCTAGTATAGGGCCGTAGGGCTCGACCTTAAGGGGGAGAGGAAAGGGAAAGAAAGTAGTTGTTCATGAGTTAGAATTGAATCTTGAACTCGTACTTTGATTCGTCACCCTATAGTTACGTTACGCACATAGCATCTTCAGATCTTTTCCCTTCGTTCACGAATGAGCTTTCATTAAAATCTTAGGCTCCGGAGCACTTACTTAAGTACTTCGCGGGCCCATTCCGGACCACTCTAGGCTAAGCACTATTGGGCGGTCTCGATCTACTTTCATGAAATAACTTCGTGAACTCATTACTAGGGCTCGACCTTAACCGATAGGGGAGAGGAAGGATCTCATCTCATTATATATTATATACTTTAATTATATGCCATTCTTCTTATATAATGAATATAATGCGACGAGTGAATCATCATACTTTGAATGATAGGAAAGAAAGTAGTTGTTCGTTGTAGTGAAGTGTGCCCCAAATATTATTTAGTCGTAAATTGCCCCAAAGGCTACAGGCCAGTCGTTCTCTCAGTATATTTTCCGTATAAATTGCTACGCAATTGTAGACTATACGGATTCCATGAACTCTCACCTTCCATTCACTTGACTACTACAAGTTAGTTGCTGGGATCGCTTATATAGTAAGGGCCGAGTGAGAAGGCGATAGCTCGAGCGTATGCGAGAGGGACGAGGGCACTTATAAGTTGTCTCGAAATACAGATAGGGTATCGGAAGATAGCTCGTTTTAAAGTTAGGGCAGACTATAAAGACAGGATAGGCTCGAAATACAGATAGGGCCGACTTACTAATTAAGATAAGAAAGGGCCGAGTGCAACGGTAGAGTGAATGGAAACACGTTGCTTCGCAGCAACAGGGAAAGAATGAAATCAAACTGCTGCAGGGAATGCAAGGGAGCTACAGTCAATTCAATTCGTTCTTTATGCTGTTCATGAGAATTCCTTAAGTTCATTAGTTGTTGCAAAGATATTAAGTTCATTAGTTGATGCCATGTTAGCAGCAGCAGCTCTTTCGTAGGTTAAAGAGGGTTCAAGTTCAAACTAATATGTGTAGCGCTCCTCTTTGGTTCTTTCAGGCTCTACACCCTCCCCTTCAGAGTGAATGAGTTCATTCCAAGATTCACGACTACGGTATGCCATGAACGACTTAGCCAAAGAGTTCTAGGTTCAAATTCATTCCTTAAGTGAAGAGAAAGAGACTGATTGAATTTCCTTAGGCGAAAAAGAAAGAGACCAGGCTCAGGGCAAAAGGCATAATAGATCGACTCCTCCTACCTTTTCTAGTATTTCCCCTGCAGTTTAAGCTCTTCTCTTAATAGGTCTTGGGATCATTCAACCTTCAATCTTATCAACAAAATGAGAAATCTTAGACAACTCAATTATCTGATTTCCCTCAAACTTAGAACTTCTAACTCCGATAAAACTCCGAACTTATGATTTCGAACTCCGAACTTATGATTTCGAACTCCCGAAAACTCCGATCCATACTGTGTAATTAGCTACTTGCCTATTTATTGACTTATGTAGTTAGTTAGACTATGTCCTTTCCTTGCGTCACCCTCTTATCGTTACGTTACGCACATAGCATCTGATTCTCTTTTCCCTTCGTTGTACTTGAGTTCACTTTTTCGCTTGAATTCAAGTCAAGGATCTTACTACTCTATTGGGAAGCTTTCATGAAACCCATCTTGAATGAAACCCTTTTCTTGTGAAACCAGTTATAGCAACTGACTTTCCTTGCTCCGCTTTATCGATCTACGAGAATAGAATGAAATTGATTCTCTTCGTTCACTCATTACTATTCATTCTCTCTATATAACATATAATTCACTCACTCATTACATTTCATTGAATTTACTTATATAAGAAATCTGATTGAATTTACTTATGCGACGTGAAATGAAAGTGAGATGATAGGCAAGTGTCTTTTTTGACTAAACTCGAATTTAGCTAAGGGCCGAGTGCAACGACGGGGCGACGTTGCCATTTTTGGAGAAACCCCGTGTTTTTTGACTCAACTGATTTTTCCTTAATGAGATGTCAAAAAAGTTTCCAATTTTTAAGAAACCCGTTTTGAGTCAAGTCACTTTTCCTTCTATGAGTCATTTCCAATTAGGAAATTTTTAAGAAACCCGTGTTTTTTTCACTAAACTGCTTTTTAGTACAGAAATCATTTCCAATTTTGAATTTTTTAAGAAACCCGTGTTGACTAAAAAACGAACTTTATAGGTCAAAGTCACGAACTTGATAGGTAAAAGTCAGTCGTTGACACTCGGTCGAGCACGAGCAAGAGGGACTGCACTATGTTCGTCCGTCGCCCGTAGTCCCTATCGGGTCTCTGACTCTGTAGTCGCTTCGCAGCAACAGGTCGTGAATATGATACTCATATGAACTCGTACGTTCGTCGTTGTCACTCGGACCTTCTGTTCGCAGCTAGATGCCATGAAACTATTTGCCCAAGGAGCGGGTACGGATGAATACTCTTTTTAACGAGAGGAAGGACTTCTAACTAACCCAACGTCCGCGGGAGAAAGAGTGAAAGGAAAGGAAAAGGCAATTCAAAGGACCGAGCACAGCGACGGCTGCTTCTTAAGAGTTTTTGGTGTCATGGCACGAAGACAGTACAGTAGTTAATAGTTAATCCTGACCCGGCGTCTACTCCAACAGCTGCAGTTCATTCCGCTACGGGCACCCCTTCAAATATTAGTGAGGGTCAGGAGTCCGAGTAGGGTGCTTCTTTATTTACATGAACAGCTGCCTACTGCCTAAGCGCTTATTTTCCGGTTCAATAGGGCACCAAAAGAAGGGCACGGGCATAAGCAACACATTCACTCTACCCCTTAAGTCAAGGTCGAGCCCATCTTACGATGCCCCAATATAATATTAGCAACGACTACTTAATATCGAATTTATACTCCCAGCTAGCTGGCACCAAGTCGTGTATGGTATTTCCCAAAGCAATTAACGTAAGCTTAATACGTTCATGGTATTTCCCAAAGCAATTCACGCAATACTGTAATCTGCGGTTGGGAGAGAGAGAGTGTTGTTAGGGCCTTGCCTTCCATAAGGAGTGATAACGACGCGCATCTCGTCCCCTCAACGAAAGAGCACAAGGCACCACCCGCCTTTATCTTACCTTATACTTCTCTTCGCAAGTTCTCTTCGCAAGATATGATCTTTTCCTATTCTCCCAACGTGAATGGAAGGGCATCGTAAGATGGAGCCCTCTTAGTCGTGAATGGCTACCGCTAACCTTAGTCGAATATCTGAATAGCACTACGAAGAAACAACACACTACGAAAGATCTTTGAATTCACTCTACGGGTAGGAAAAGAATAGACTGCGCTATCTTTGTCTTACTGATCCGGAGGGTTCCGCTCTGTCCCTTCCTCCCGGTCCCAAATTGATCACACTTTCGCTCCAGCCCTCTTAATGATGAGCATCGAGTAGAGGTAGCACCCTACTCTTAATGATGAGCATCGAGTAGAGGTAGCACCCTACTCTTAATGTGGTCTTCGAGCCTTGTTACGAACTCAAGTGCTAAAGCAAAGCGACCGCCCACTCCACTCTTGGTCGGTCAGCCCAGATCACCATTCTTTCTGGGAAATCGTGAAAGCACCTGTCGATTGTAGATAGCGCTGGACTCATCCTCAATGCCTAAAATCGCCTAGTTCAGTCGCTTGTCTCCCACTTCCCATGCCCGATAAGCCCTGATGATGATCCGGCGTCCCAGTTTAAGCTCTTTCTGATCGATATGGAGTCTTACAGAGACAGCAGATGATCCGATCGAGTAGCTATAGCAGATCCATCTCAACCCCGGGTAGCAACTGCCAAAAGCCACTTTCGTTGACTCGTTGACGGTGATGATGTTGTCATCGCTGATGCGCAAGTTAAGTTGCTTAAGTTTATTCTCAAGTTTCTTCATAAGTTAGGAGTTCCAATTTCAACTCAAAAAATCTCTTCTTTCTGACACTGGTGCATTTGAGTTTAGTGTGCTCTGACACTGGTGCATTTGAGTTTAGTGTGCTCTGACACTGGTGCATTTGAGTTTAGTGTGCTAAGCACTTTTGCGTCAAGGGTGGACGCGTAGATATTTATATGCCATGTCTGCTCGTTCGTTGTTTGCTTGCTTACCTGAATCCATATGGTCTGATGGCTATATGTAAATAATATCCTTTAATTACGAAGGTTCTCTACCGCTCCGTGGGCTTAGTAAGGATAAGTGGTGGCCTTGCCTTGCCAAACTTAATCATAGAAGATCTCGTCACTTTGAGCGGGTTCTTGCTATGTACACCAAGGGTCACAATGACTCTCCATTAGAAGAGGTGCTTGGCGGAGTGAGCTTTCGCTTCCTTATCTTCGGGGTTTAATTATCTCCTTCCTTCTTAAAGAGATGAAACAAGAGGATTTAAAGGTGGCTCCTGATTCATTATTTCCAACAGAAAGAGTCCGGGACTTCAAGGAGTGGTCTTTGCTCAGGAACTGGATGAAGGATTGGCTTCGGTACGTCCATAGTGTCGCGAATTCACCGGATCTTTCCTTAAGTGACTTCTTTTCTGCACCAGAGGAGGAAAGTGCCATTATCGCCTACATCGGCACAAAGTGCCTTTACTGGTCTTCTCTGGAAGATCTATTCTTTGGTAGCAGAGAAGGGACGGAGGGCTGAACGAAGGGAAGGGACGGAGGGCTGAACGAAGGGAAGGGACGGAGGGCTGAACGAAGGGAAGGGACGGAGGGCTGAACGAAGGGAAGGGACGGAGGGCCGGAGACTCTTATAAAATAGCAGGGGCACGGGGAGCCTTGTGAGAATCTGTGCGTTGAATTAATGACTCCGAACGCGTACAGGCAAGTATTAAAAAAACTGCTTAGCTTTCAGGTTGAGACCCGTGTGGTCATCTGGTCCGAATACTCACTCTGTGCCCGGAAAGGACACTCTTAGTTAGTGAAGTCTAGGGACATTGGAAAGGACACTCTTAGTTAGTGAAGTCTAGGGACATTGGGGAAGTGACGCATTTGGCACACCTTACCAGTGGATGCCTCTTTCAAACCGAACCTTATGGAAAGCAGAATTCGTCAGGGACGTGGGTGATCTCTGGTTTGAATAAGATTGAACTCATATGGGTGATCTCTGGTTTGAATGAGATTGAACTCATATGGGTGATCTCTGGTTTGAATGAGATTGAACTCATATCGTGTAGGACGATTGGGATAACCCGGTCAAAGACGGATTATGCGCGTACGGTATGAAGGATTATGCGCGTACGGTATGAAGCTTGAAGGTTTGTTTTTCGCAATAGGAAAGCGCTTGTGCGTCCGTTGCATGATTGGTGAAAGTCAGTCTTAGGCTTATTGCCGACTGTCAGTCTTAGGCTTATTGCCGACTGATAGAACAAATGAACCATTTCTCCCTCTCTGGGCGGGTTCTTTTCCTTCGACCTCGCTTCTTTTCTTTTGCCGGTCTCTTTGCAGCGACCCGTGTTCCTGATAATCTCGCTCTAGTAAGAAAGAGATCTGAATCTGTTTACTGAATCAGTTTAGGTAGTAGTTGCTTTTCTGGGAAAGGGGCACAATACTGGCTTCATTCTACTCAAGTGAGCGACTCCGCTCTTCTCTCTTTCTACTTCCTTCTTCCTCTATGGATATATGTTCCTCTATGGATATATGGCGACGTGACACGTAATGGATCGGTTCGAAACCAAGTCCCCTTATCAACAGCCATGAACTCGTATAATTTAGTATTAAAAACGTATACTGATCTACTCGTACTCTTATTAAAAACGTATACTGATCTACTCGTATTTGAATGAAAGATCTACTCGTACTCTTTTTTTTTTGAATTGATAGCAAATGAGATGTCACGTTACGAACTATGTAAACCAGACAGACCGGACAGAGGAGCGAAGGCACTTGACAGACCGAACGCACTATGTAAACCAGACAGACCGGACAGAGGAGCGAAGGCACTTGACAGACCGACCTGTAAAGTATTGAAATAAAAAAGTACGGGTAGTCTCGCCTTAGCTCGTATTTACGTGTATCCATACATTTAAAGATCTGACTCTTACTATACGGATACTGATTCTATCTGACTCTTACTATACGGATACTGATTCTATTGTCATTGGAAGACCTCTTCCTTATAAATTAGTTTATTCCACGGAGATGGGTAAGTGTAAATTAAACTAGAGAACAAGGTCCGTACTAGAGAACAAGGTCCGTAGAGGTCTCTTCTTAGCACCCAAAAGTTATATGTTGAAGGTTGAAGATGATAGGCATATCATCAAGCACAAGGGACCAGCCACAGAATTGCTCACATCTGAATGGTTCGTTAGGCAATTTAAGGATCTATCTCAAACTCATGTGATCCCAAAGCTAACTTCTGAATAGATTGGAGTAATCTGAACATTGTCAAAAAGCACTTTATGATCAAACTTGGTCCTCCCACGAGTACTAAAAGGGAGAAAGTGTATAACAAGAAGAATGTCTGGATAGATACACGACCTAAATGTCTGGATAGATACACGACCTATAGAACTTGGGGACTCAAGATGCCACTTACATCTTCAACCTAGAAATGAAAACACTTCATCGTAAGAAAGCCAATGCAGTGAGTCAGTCCTCTACTGAGGAGGGGACAACCACTGTATTAGATCAACCCACTCTGTACAAGAGCAAGAGAGAGGCTCAAAAGGAAAGGATCAAAACAAAAACGAAAGTGCAAACGGGAGAGTGCATGGTAGTTCCCTGAGGATAGTCGTAAATTGCGTAGCAATTTATACGGATTTGATTCAAAAAAGAAACTACGAAAGATCTATCCCTATCCCTACCCTTACCAGTCGCCCCGGTTGAAAAGACGTCTTATTTGTTCTGCTAAACAAACGAGCCTAAACGGGTGGTTTTTCCGTCGGCGGAGGACTGCTAGGCAAGCTCTAGCGGGAGGAAGAAGGGCGTGGTGTGGATAGGGTGGAACCGAAAAGCATTCGAGACAGGGTAAAACGAGGTTTTTCCATAACCCAGAGAAAAGGCTTCTGACTCCCAAGGTCGATGGGTCTCATAGCAAACCAGTCATTCATCTCGCTTGGGAGTTAATATAAAGAAGGATACAGAGTAGGAATAGAAGAACTGGGACAAGAGTGAGAGTTCCTACAACCTTTCTTTCAAGTAGACTAGGCCAGACCTGGCGCTTAAGTCAGAGTCTCAGATGCTTATCCTTGACCCAAGTGGAAATGAAACCCGAGACTTCGGAATGATTTCGAGAGCTTAGAAAACCGGAGCGGGGCAAGCAATTAATACTTATGACATTCGAGTAAGGTGGATAAAAAGCAGGCACGCCAACCAAGTTGGGGAGTTATCCTCAGGTGCGCCTGGGACTGTCTTGTCAGTCTTATGGTAGACTTACCAACAATCTTTCATGAAGAGCCAAAAAGAACCATGGAAAATTTGCCTTTTATGGCTTCCGTATGGAGGGCTTTCACCCCTTAAAAGTCCCATTTGTAGTTGGAGAGGGCATTCTTTTTCCTTCCCTTCGGGAGTCAGGTATGCCTTGGATCTTGATATCTGGTATTTGAGTTGAGCCCGATCTAGCCCTGTGGCTTAAGCAAGGGACTTTTCCTTCTATGGAGTCAACATCTGGAATCAAAGCCAACCTTTCCTTCTCCCCGCTCACCACCCTTCCCCTCGAAAGAGCGCCATAGTCGAATGCCTCGCTTCTGGTTGGGATACTCACACTCGGGAAGTCCCTGATTCACTTCTCACTTACCAAACCCCTCGATACCTCTCTACACAAGTATGTAACTCAAATCTCTCGTTATCACTCGAACCCCTTCTCACTCGGCCCTAACCCTAGCCTCTCTCTATAGTTCTCGCTCCGATAGTATCTAGCTATCGCTATCACTATTGTTTGCTTTTTGGTTTTGGGCTACGATTGATTTCCGCATTTCCAGGCCTGTACGGACCACCAATCCATTATAAGTTCGATAAGTACGCACTCGGGAGTCAGCTAATAAAAGCAATTCCTCAAGGTCTTAGGGAGGCAGTTACACCTGCTGTTTTCTTTGTTTAAGCAGTGATAGAAGTACGAGCTCGGAAAGATAGACTTGGGACGACCCCGCTGGACTCTGCCTTTGGTTTAGCATACCCTTTTGACTCTACCTATGGAACCATCCCCACGAAGCGCATCGAACTCGCACTCGGTAATAAGACTTGAACATGGATTCTTTCCCATCGACTGAATCTTTCACAGGGACCCGGACGAATAGGGAAGGGGCGAAGAGCTGCCCTAGAACTGAAATTGGGAAGGGTAACGACTCTTTTCGTTTCGGGATTTGAGTAGGTAAGGGCAGCGGGGACCAGCAAGATGAACAATCGGACCAAGCAAGCTATTCATCCAACTAAGAAAGCCAAAAGCTAGAGGCAGGATCCTTTGTTAGCTCATCGATCGCTTTAATCGGTCGAGCTGTCATCTGGAATATGTCCCGAGTTTGGTGAATTTCTCCCGTCTGTCTTCGCTAGGGCAGAGCGCTCATTCCTTTTTTTGAAAGACTTCCCCGGGAATCTCTCGTACTGTATCGATCGGTCATCCGTGAACTCTCGCATCTGTTTAGCTTAGCTCATCCCGCTTATCTCTCATCTCGGTTTATAGAAAAGAAAACGTTCTTCATGGCCCCTTTTTTCTTTTCTAAATCGCGAGTTTCCGGGGGTCACGATAGGTCCGGTCCCCCTTTTAAATGCAAAAAGATAGGCCGAAACTGGAATTCAATAAGTATAGTACGCGGGTAAGGACCTATCTGAAAGGAAGGTAACGGCTGGCACATAGGGACATCGGGTTAAGCTCTCTTAATTGGTAGCTCATCTCATTGGCTAGCTAGCTCATATGGAATAGGTCTCTGGCTTGCTCCTGTCCGCTCTTTGGTTATCTATCGGAAAGAGTCATAATCTTTCCTTTCTGTCTACAAAGAAATTCTTTATATTGATTCCCGCGAATCTGGGATCTCTGTAACTATGGCAAAGGGTCAAAGCGTTCTGATAAGGGAAGCAGATACGTAAGCCTCTTTTTTTTTGTCTCGAAAAAAAAAGGCCTTTCTTTGACTTTTAGGATATCTCTTTTTGGTTATGATTGAATCGTCCGGAATGGCCGATTTTGCTAAATAAAAACGTGAGTTTCGAGTCTCTTTAGAGGTAGTGTCGAAAAGGTAACCAAACGGATGCGCGTGAAGCAATCAAAGGGCTGCCCTACTTCTCTCGCCTACCGCGAAACGGCTTTCGCGCTAGCGCGCTCATCCCTTGCTTTCTCAAATGATCTTTTTTTGAACTGGCTTGAACTCACTTTAAGGTTCAGGTTACACTGCCCCCTATACCTAACTGATGTAAATCTTGATATTACCCTATGTTACGAGCACTGGGAGACTATACACTTTAACTAGGACTGCTCCCGGCCAAAAGAAGGCATTCTCTTAAGGCTAGCTTGGAACTTAAGGTATTAAAAAAAAGTTATAGATTAAGGATGAGAGTTTTCTTAAAGGTAAATTGGTAGGAAAGATATTCAAGTTTCCTGGGGTAAGACTGATGGGCCTTAGCCGTTAGCACGTTATTAAAGGAAAGTTCTGACTCTTAGCCACCCTATCCCTCTTAGGGAAAACTTCTTATGCTATTAACCGTTTACTTGGCGCCCTTACATACTGTGGGTAATCTCTTTCTAGTCTCATTTTGACTTCCTGCAAGTTAAGTTATCTTTCTGTAGGAGTGATTAATATGGCCAGTGCTAGCGAGTATTTCATAGTGGGATTTGTAGCAGCTGGTTAATACCGGGCGATTCGATGCATCAAGGCCCGAGCGGACGATTTGCTTTAAAAAGAAGGGGCTGCGTTGGATGAAACTCTATCAAATGGGGTTTGGGACTGAGACTACTGGAACTCGTCTTTTGATGCTTTAGCTTTAAGAGAGGCAGCCTTTTTAAGACAAGGAAGTTCACCCCGTCGTGACCTCGGGCCTCCAGAAGGAAGCAAAAAGAGTCGTTACGCCGCATCTACATCTAATATAATATCTGAGTAAGGCGACGGAACTTCTTAACCACGGTCTTAGAGAAAGAGCCAAAGCAGGGACTGAAGATGGCTGGGATTGATGCCCACAATCGGATGCTAAAGAATAAGCCAATAACAATTGAAAGGGCATCCACTCTGCCGCTTCGTTTTATTTGACTTTCCATGGACTTCCGGCTGCTTTCACTTTGCCGTTGGAGTCAAAAAAGACAAATGCCTCAAAACACACTAACGAAAAAGTCAGGGATCGATTCCCAGAGTTCGTTAGAGCTCAATGTGAAAGCAAGAAAGGGATGGGATAGATATAGAGAATCGGACGCTATGAGCTAGCTACTCGACATTGTCTGCTATTGGCCGAAAGAAGCTATTCTTGAACAACGTCGAAGAAGCCCTGAAGGGCCTTCTCTCCCTTGTGAAGAAAGAATCTTTCTATTATTTCTACTTTTTTTTTTGAGTGGCGAGTCAAGAAAAGAATCCACTCGTGGTAGTCTCTCTCTTTCAATTAAAGAAAGTTATGGCCTCCTTGTCTCTGACCTAGCTGTTTTCTTAAGCCTTCTCCAAATTTCAGGCGGCAGAAGGCAGGGCTTACTCTTACTCAACTGCTGATGCTGTCCTTTTCTTTTGACTTGATTCTCTCCCACTCCATATAATAAGTAGCAGGATATACTGAAGTTGCATTTGAAACAGATTCACTGGCAGGAGCTTATTCATTATACGTTTTTGAACCTTCGCTTTCTAACTGCACTGGCTTGAAAGGGACTGACTTTAGTAACTCGCCTGGGAAGAGCGTAGGATATTTTATGAATACCTTGTGTTTTTTTTATCTTCTCTCTTTCATGCTTCGTTCCATGGGACCTTTCTTTTTGTTCCTGTAATATCCCATTTGCATAAAAAAAGGAATTTGTTCTGTTGTTTCAGAGGGAGGATGTAACTTTGAATCTTTTGTTAATGCTGGACTTTCTATTTCAAGTTTAGGAGGTGTACTATAGTGCTTATGTAAATAGTTCTTGTTTGTCTACCTATGATATAAGTAGCTCCCCCCGAGGGGGACTCACTCAAGGGGGTACCGTTCCTTATTCTACAATTATGATTTTGCCTTCCTTATTGAGGAAGATTAATCCACAATTCAGTAATAAAGATCGTACGTGGCAGTAAGAAAGAACACCACGGAGCTCCCCCCTCACTTTACAGCAGGCAAAAATCAAAAGCGGAATTTTCCCTTAAACAGGCAATTAATTAGCCGATGACGTTGAAAAAAGAAGCAAATCCAATGGGAATGGTAAGAAAATAACAATGGAATCAATAAGAACACGAAGCAACAGCAAATTACTGAAAGAATTCTGTTAAAGAGCACAACAATAATCTTCCTGTCTAGCTCAGTCACGCAGAAAAAAGCCCAGCAAGACATCGTTCATAGACTAACAGAAGCCTTTAAGTGTAGGTCGGTCGTCGTAGCAAAGGAGGAAGGAGGATTCCATTTTCAATCACGTCGCAGTCAAGAGTGACAATGCCTCCAGCGCAGCTAAAATCATAAGAAGGGCATTGCCGGGGAGCTCAATGCGATGTTCAATTCCACAGAGGATGGGGGAGACTCTGCTCCTATGTTACCAAGGAAGACAAGAATCCTGTGGTTTGGGGGGAGTATTCCCTTGACCAAATAATGGAGATAGCTGCTCCCGTCCGAAGCCGCATAAATACACTACCCACGGCCTATATAAGTGCAATGACTGGTATGAAGTCTACGAGCAAGACAGCCTCAAAGATAGACTAATGCGCGGGTATAACAACATTAGAAATGTATTCGAAGACCTACGGAAAGAAAAAAAGAGGACTCTCGGGGAACGTAGAATACTTTTTGAAAAACAACTGGCCAATAGAAAAAATAAAGGAAACGTATGCCAAGTAATACATCAAAGGCCAATCAAGACCAAGCAGCTATTCATATATGGGCCACTCAGCACACAAAAGACACTCATTATCGGCTTCCTGGCAAAGGTGATGCGCATCTACTTCGCAAGCTCCAGACGAAATGACTTCACCGGAGCCTATGATCTTTTGGTCTTCGATGAATTCCACGAGCCAGAAGAGTATGGAGTTATCACATCGGCAATAGAAACGGGGACTGCTTATGCAAACACACTCCTAAAAGTACTCGAAGGGCAAGAAACTAGGATTGACACGAAGTACGGAAGGAGTTAAAGAACGTACCGATCATCATGATCGCAAACCAATTACCAAGAAAGCTCCGAACAAGAGGACCCCTCAGAGAAAGATTCATGCGGCTGCCCTTCTCCACAAATATTGATGAACTCCGCGAGGAAAGAGTCATAGCCGCTTTCTGGGGGTGCATAGAAAGAAGAGCGCAGAGGGCCGTCGCAATGCAAGACAAAAAGTTCATACAGATACCCATTGCCAAATACAACCAAGCCAAAGCGGAATGAAGTGGAAGATACAAGATACAAAGGGGATCGGACACTATGATGACGAAAGAGCAAGGAAGCGCATCATAACAACGGACGCGGAGGAATTCATATACTACCTGGACGGACGAATTTGACTCCCAAGCCCCAGAAGGTTCTTCGACACCATAACAGCCTATCTCAATATAAACTAACTAAGGGCGGAATACCTATCCCCCTTCCACTTTGCCATCATACCTTTTTAAATTAAAAAAAGAAGTCAAAAGGGAAGAGGGTCTAAATCAAGAGCAAAAGAAAGAGCTCAAGATCTTTCCCGCAAGAACGATTGGCTATATACAGCGGCCGACTTCGGGCCTCTCTATTGGTCTAGTCCTTCTCTGCATTGTCTATCTCTTTCTTCCTAGCTGTAGGGAACATCTTTCTCATAAGTGGATGCTCCGCTTGGGTAGCTTTCTCTTCAAGCACTCTTGCTTTCATCTCCTTCTCTGAGAGTCTTATTCGATCTTATTGGCTTAGCCTGGAGAGCCGCCGCTAGCTCTTAAGTAGTCAAGTCCGGGAGCTCAAAAGAAAAGAATAGAAGAGAAAACAAAAGCATCTACTATATGCTTAACACATGCAAGTCGCACTGCACTCTCTACAGGTCACCCGCTAAAAAGAAAGAAAAAGAAAGAACGGGGCACCAGCGTTCAATCAATAAGAAGGTCACAAACGTTCAATCAAAAGAAAAAGAAGAGAAGGGCTGCAGCTTAACAATATGTAAGTGCGTGCTGAAGGAGTCCGGTTCTTGCAAATCAAGTCCGGGTGCAGAGCCTTTCACTCAATCTCTCTACAGGGGATAAGGATAACACGGGCACCAACTGATAAATATGAAATTCGTGCTGATCAAGCGTACACCATTCACTCGGAGGCAAAGAAGTATGATTTTCCTGTAGCTCGAGTTCTGTCTTCGTGCCTTTCCTTTGCATTTGCATTAGAGCTACTTCGTTCCTTTCCAGTTGGTCTAGTTCCCGCCCGGTCGAGCTACTTTTATAACCCTCACTCGGAAGTAATAGGGCTGCTGAAACTATAGAAGTTTCTTGTTTAGTCCGGTTCTTGCTTTTCCAGTCGATGATGGAAGCGGACCTTACCTAACCAGATGGGATCATGAGTTTGAGCCTTTCACTAAAGCTGAATGGTCTTTCTCCTTCCCGAACTCAAAAGAAAACAACAACCTATCACTTCTGGAATGAACAGCATATGAAAGGTTGGATCCCGTGCCGAACGCGTACTCAAAATCTCACAACTCACCATTAAAAGCAGCTACTGACTCTACCAGAGCTAAGGTTCGGACTGCAACTAAGTGTTGTGCCGAACGAAGACTTCTAGTTGAATTTATCAAAACCAAAAAATTGATAAATGATCGAAAATGCTTCACAAAGACATAGGGGCAAACGGAATCGACCACCTTATGAATACATCGAATACTTCGAAAACTACATAAATTGGAGGTAGTGGATAGACGAGTCTTTCTTTTGAGGTACGTCGCTCCTCTCTTATCTCTCGTCCTCCTGATCGTCTCACATATTCTTCTTTTCCTCTTCCCATTTTTTGGCCTTTGATGCAATCTCCAAAGTGAAGCATATAGCTATAGAACCCGGAAATGAGATCAAGAAAGACATTTTCTCTTTCCTGGCGTGGAAGCCCAAGGACAAAAAGCTGTAATAGTCTAAGGCAGCGGTAAACAAGGGAATGATCCACGGCATCGGTTGACTTAAACGAGTTGAGAAGCGAAGCTACTGTAGGTTGCTACCGAGCGTAGAGTTCGCTTTTGGCAGCTCATGAACCGACCGAAGGAGGCAAAGCAAGAACAGCGCCTTCGCCTGCTTTGATTAGAACTTTCTCCGGCTACGGCTACAGAGCTATCTAAATGCTACTTTTCATTCGATTTTCACTACTTCGAATTCCATTTATTCCTGCCGCACCCCAAATCTTTCCCATCTCCCGTTCTTTTTAGAAAGACCGGGTTCTACTAATACTAATAAATTCAGCCGCTGATTGAGGTTAGAATGAATAAAGGTGGGTAGACCTGGCGTGATCTTTTAGCATATATAAGGACATGTATCCGATCTAGTTGATTGCTCAGTGATTAGGAAGTTGGAGCTAGAGTACCTTTCTGACCCCAGGATCCAACACCAGTGAGTCTAAAGCTATCCTTTCTTGGGTAGCCTCCCGTGTGGACCAGGCCATAGGCGGTCCCGTGACGGACGGTAAGTCTAGAGAGCGAAGCAAAGACGTATTAATCATTTGTCAACTCTTAGATTGGCTTCGTGTTCCCGGAAGCTGAAGAATAGAAGTCAAACGACTTTGATAGCGGGGAAGTGGCTATAACAAGGAGGTTAGGCTGCTAAGAAACCGGTGCTATTTCAGTAGCTAGGAAGCGGTAGACCCTTGACTCTATTCCTTCCTTTGGTCAGGAATAGCGGGCCGGGAAGAACTCCTAACTCTTCTTTGGAGTGACATGACTGTAGGCCGGTTTAGCGAATATAGGCCGATAGCTGCTTTTTCTCACGACTTACCGGTTGGCGTATCGGGCAGCCACCCCCCGCTTCTTGTAGCTCTTTCCTGTTCTCTGCCGACCAGTTCAAACTCAGAAAACTATCCCTCAGAAACAGGTTCAAAAAGTCTAGTGAAATGCTTCACACATGCAATTCGCAAAAAGTTCCACCGAAAGAGGCTCCTCAGAAGGGAAATTGGCTTCCTAACTTTTCCCCATTTCCAGTAGAAAAATAGGAAATGGATACGCCCATCTAGGAATATAAATTATCGAGCTAAGGTTTCCCACTAAGGGAGATAGAAAATGGATCAATTGAATTGGCTCCTCAGAAAGTAATTCAACGAGCTACCTATTTTGCCGGAGCGGCTGGATCAAGACTACATTGGAATCTTTCCGGGTCTCGATTTAGAGCTTCTTCTCATACGAGATTTCGAGGAGAGATAGAATAATAGATCGGTAGACCCAATGTTAGTCCATTGGTCTTGCGTTCGAAGATCCAAATAAAGAAGAAAATTCGAGATACCATTAATTCCTACTTCCTCTTCTCTGCCAACTAGGGCAAACTCAGAAGCCTAAAGTCCAGATGATAATACACACCAGAAAAAAGCTCTGCATTAACACTCGCTCACCTACCCAGTACTACCTGCGGGGTCGAAGTCTTTGCACGCATAGTTAGAGCACCAAATCCCTGAGAGTGAGGACTCTTGCCCTTTTCTCTATACGCGTTTTCTCTATCTCTACAGATTTCTCGTTCTTGACTCAGTGTTTTATGGGATGGAAGGAAGGGTTCTTTGGCGCGTGGGAATGCTTGAGATGGAGCCTGCGAAAAGACGAATAATGGAATAATGCCTGAGAAGAACATACATGATGGAACCTCTGGATGAAAGAAAGAGATCGATAGCGTACATCTGCCTATTCCCTGTAGGCATTTTTGCAGTGGTTTGCTAGGGAGAATGCCGGAGCTAGGGAATGCAAGCTAAGGAGTCAGTTTTCTAGGGCTATGCTTTTTGTGCCCCATTTTTGTTTTGCATCTCCGAACTGACAGTCAGATTGAGCCCTTGGCTTTTTATTTGATTTTGAGTCCAGCCTTACCAAATGCTTTCAAGATCAATATCTCGTTTGAGCATCTCCTACTATTTTGTTGGAACATCTCCGAACTGAAAAGGGTTATGCAAGGGAGGCCCCCTTTTTCAATCCCTTTCAAGTAGTCCAAAGGTGCAAAGATCCAGGCATTAACATTCCTTCTTCTGTGCACGTTCTTTTTCTGATCTTGATGCTTGACTCATAAGCGATCTTGCTGCTCCTGGTATTTAGTTCTTGTATGCTTGATAGATCACTATATCCGATTGACTGGCCTGGTGTGTGTTGTCAACTGGTGACTTGTTGGGCGATTTAAAAGCTTGGCTTGAGAAAGTGGGATATTCATGTTCTTGTTTTTTGCATCTCCGCGACATGATCTTGACGAATACGGGTAGGAAGCGACCTGGGGAACCTCCGAGGCTTTATACCGGGTGAGGAAAAAGCCTGACCTCAAAGCCCTATATTCATGATCCTCCTCAGCTAAGGACAATTGGCCAAAGGGAACTCATTCAAGACTCATTCCTTTAAAGGGCTTCGACGACTGACCGGGCAACTTCCTTACACCTTATTGACGAGACTCGTGCAAACACAAATTAGTCATTGGATGATGCGCCCAAACCCCGGAAATTTGACATCAATGCCTCGGAAGAGCTCTTTTCAAGGTTAGCTTTTTTACTATTATCTTAAATAAAGCTTTTTCAGGAAGCTCTCCGGTGTCAAAAAAACCCGTATTTATAGCGGGTATAGCGGATTTGTAAACAAGCATAGCTATATGCTTAACACATCGTACTTGTCCATCAAGACGACACTGACTTACTTGATTGATTCATTCTTTTATTTCGCGAGGGCTGACTAATTGAACCGGTTGGTCAAAGGATACCTTACTGCCGAGAAGAGGGGCGAGAACCCTATGCCAATGCGAGACCTGGCAAACCTTTCCTCACGTCAATCCCGTATCGAGAACCGAACCCTCAGTCTGGGATACAAAGCCACCGCGCGGGTCTTGGTCATTGCAACTCATCATCTCGGACTTTTCCCGCTTCCAAAAACGAAAAGCATACCCCACCGTGTCGGGCTTAAGACCCTGACCTTGTCGCAGCCACCGGCCAGTCCCAAGTCATTAAGAAAGAAGGAATCCAGCAGGCGAGACAGTTCTTAGCCTATATTCCACCTAAAGAGAAGTGACTAGGTGTCTGATTACGAAGGGCGTTTAGCGCGACTGACTGCTTTCAATCTTCATGCAGGCAGGAGCGAGAGCTAAAGGAAGAGGGAACGGCAACTCAAAGCTGTCTCTAAAGAGCTCAAACTCGTAGCTACAGCGCCGGTAAAGCTGGTCCAAACGAAGCTGCCAGGGAAAGCTGTAACACTAAAGAAGCTACGACTCTCATTACCCTAAACCCACTCCGTCTAAAGAGCTACACAGGAACGCACAAGACGTACCGAACATCAAAGCAATTCCGATTAATTAACTTGAAGAAATCGTACCGAAATGACAAGTATCGTAGAGGGGCGACCGTAAGGGCATCGTAAGATGGCTCGTTTTAAAGTTAGGGCCGACGTAAAGGAGGCAGCGACCGATAGGTCGATTGTAGAGTCAGATAGAGCTCGAGCGAATATTTATGCGAGAGGGAGAGGGAGAGAGAGAGTGCTGCTGGGACGATTCCAAAGGAGCGATAGCGACGTGGATAAATCCACTAAGAAGTTCGAAAAGCGACCCCTCTTGCTTGGACAGCTGGTGCGCCAGCCAATTCACTCTTTCTTTACAGTAGATTCACTCGGACCAAAAGGAAAGCCAAGCATCCGAATGTGGAAATGCCCTTACAAGCTAGAAAAATAGCTAGCAATTGACTGTAGCCAATTTATATACAATGAAAATAAGATCCCTAGCTAGTTGGATAAAGACAGATGGAATTGGCCCGTGAAAGAAAAGAAAGAAGAAGAACATCGACAAAAGAAAGGAGAAAAAACACTCTCTCTCACGTCTCATATTTGATCAATTCGTCCTGGCATCCAAATTCAATAACAGTTAACGTTATCTGCCCGTGGGACTTGACTCACTTTCCCTTCAAAGCAGCCGAGGAGGTGAGCGGCTTCCTGGTCTGGGACTATGGATCAGCCTTTCTAGTGCTTTTCTTTATTCCGAATTATGTGAGCTGCTTCCCCTGGGGGCTAGGTAATTAGAATACTGTTTCCAGTGCAAGGGCATTCATTCTGTGACTTTACTGACTTCCAAAGCCGTGCTAATTAGATCTTTCTTGCTTTCACGGGCAAAAGAGCTTATTTGAGTTTCCCGTCCCGAACGAGAGAAAGAGAGAACGAAAAGCTACCTTGATCAACTATACGTTAACACCTGGCCTATGTATATTGTGAACTGGTGACACGAGCATTTTCAGTCCTCTGCTCTACCAACTGAGCTATCCCGACCATTTCCCATGCAACCTAACGACTTGCTAATATTGCAGTAAGTCGTCGTGAATGGAAAAGATGTTGAAGAGCTGCGGATATCGAGAGTGTCCCTAACGAGAGAGAAAGAGACGGGGAACAAGCGCTCAAGGGCAAAAGAAACAGAAGGGCCGAGGGTAGGGATAGATCTTTCGTAGTGTGTTTTTCTTCGTACGTAATGCCATGAACGACTGGCGCTCTGTTGCCTTTGGGGCAATTTACGACTAGACTATATTATATTAAGATGAAAAACACTTAGAAAGATCTATCCCTGCCCGTGGGAAGTACTCGACCAGCAGGAGCGGGAGAGGAAGCAGACAAGAAGGATAGGTACGAGCATCGCGACGTTGAGACGGGGCTCAGTCTCGAGCGACAGGAACGACAGAAAGAGTGGAGAGGGACGAGAATTATTCGCACTTATTTTGAGTCTGCGACGTGGCTCAGTAGGAAAAAAGAGATGAGCTTGCTGTGGGACTGATGACAGTCCTCTTGTTGCGGTCGCTCCACCTAAGGGTTCATAAAGACTGAACACGAACCCAATCGCAAAGAGGCACTTTGGTTAGAAGACTTGAGTTCAAGGGAAGAAAAGAAGAAGTAGGAAAAGGAAAAAAGATAGTGATAGTTCTCACTTGAACCCCTCCTGCCCTCTACGGGGAACCTGCAACACAATCAACGTATATAATGCCGTACTTGAAACCATGCCCAAAAGAAACCGAACATATTGAGTCTTCGGGGTCCCATTCACGAGAAGCAGCAGTAATAGGGCGGCACCTGCGTTCTTTTTATAGTCAGAAGTCCCTGTAGAGCCACTCACTGAGTAATACTCGTTCCTTGAACCCGTAGGTGGGATTGACTCAAGGTGGAGCTCAAATAAGAAAGAAAAGGAGCTACACCAGCTTATACCGGAAGATAAGATACTCGTCTAGCTACTGGAACTGATGAAACTCACTAAGCTACCGGATTCGCGGAGAAAAATAAGAAGGCTCTGGTCTGTCTCTTTGAAGGATAGTAGCCTGCTGCTCTTTCTCCTTTGTTATCGGGTTATTTGTACTCATAAGGTCACGGGGACCAGCTAATACAATTAATAGTTAAGTACCAGCACCGTTCTTCTTATTAAGAGAAGCAACTGCGAAGGTTGAGTGATAGGAAAGATACCGTATACTACCTACCGTTATGAAAAAGCTACACCATTCACTGCAGCAACAGCTACCAACTCTACCGGGAAAAGAGTGATAGGCGCAATGCCATTAAGGTTGGTCTTCTTTCGTCCCTATAGCTTACGCGAGAGCTCTCAAGTCAGTCGCCCCTTGCCTTTCCGAGTTCAAAAGAAAGGAGACCCACGGGAGGGGAAGAAAGAGAAAGAGAGAGTAGGTTGAAAGATGGTCTTTAAGAGGCACTTTCGCGTACTAAAGGATAAGGATCCAAGGGGAAAAGCTTCTATTTAGATTCTTGTTATGAACGCTCCAATCCAATAAACCTCTCCCTACCGGTCGGAACTCAAGGTACGCCATAGTTGATTAAATCAAGGACAAAGCTGCGGAGAGAGAGTGACCCATTGGACCTGGGAGTGAGGGAGAAATGTGTGGGAGGGCGAGAATCACATAGCAAACAAAAGGAGCGAGAGGGCTGCAGAACGGGGCAAAGACTCATAGTCGTTTCACTCGCTCGTTCGTTACTCGATAGTTCGCAGACTATACCGAGACCAGACAACCACATCTCTCCGTCCATCATTTATCTTCCTACACAAGACTATATATATTATCTTAGCACTAAGGCGGCACCTACTCCCATCATTTCTTTTCTATCTATCTATGTATACTTAGATGCATGATCCTTCTACTTGTTCAGTCAGTCTGAGCAAGTGGTCAGAAGTACTAAAGAATAAATTCATTCATGATCACCACATGATCTATCTTCTTTCTATTATGGACGGATGGTATAGTGAAGGTAGCTTCAATCTATATTCCAATCTTTTTGCATTACATCTCAATTTTACTGATTAGTCCTTGCTTCTTCTGAGGTCAAATTATGTTGGACCTATATTCTAGGTCTTTCTCTTTCCACTCCATTGATCTTTTTATACGTGGCTAGATGGCTTCGCCCGCTTCCCCTCTCAGTCCTCATAGTTGGATTCCTTGCCTAGATCTTTTCTTTCATTCCCAATCCAGCACTGTCAGTTCTTTTATAAGTAGTCAGGCGCAAGGCAGTGCACCAGTCACTCTGGATTTAGGGGATTGGGGTAGGAGCCCTCTAACTTCACCCGCGCGCACACTTAAGCTATTCCTTCTTTCTTTGCCTATTGCCGGGCTTCTTTATCTCTTTCAGTCCTCCGAACTTCTGATTAATGAGAAGTTCACATCGCTATCATATCCTTCAAAGAGTGATTCAAGGAGTGAATACAGCTGTCTCAGTTCGACTTGCATCCTTCACACATCTAGGAGGTCTGAAGATAGCTAGCCCCTTAGCCATCAAAGAAAGTGCTTCACGCGGATCTAAGCGTTCCCATAACTATTACTGGTCAACTCCATTTGACAGCTACCCATTGAGTCCTTTCTCCGGCTAGGTATTCGGATCCAGCAAGGAATGCTTCCACTTGAAGTGCGGGAGAAGAAGGAACATCTTATCTTACCTTTCGTGCACCTAACCCGTGAACAAGAGAGTGATTCAAGGGATGTGAGGACGACCTCTATCTATCTATCCCTGCCAAAGAACCTCTTATTTGGATTTCATAATTCAATCAACTCATCCAGGCTCGGACTCCTATGCCTCAAGGACCAGCACGGCACGGGTTCATCACGACAGCTAGGGATCCAGCCAGCTCATGCAAATTGGGAAAGAGTAAAGGCCTCACCACACCTAGTAGGTACAGCTACTCAAGTTCACTCTCGCGGAGGTATCTTCAGTCTTCTTTTAGATTATGTCGACCCCAAAACTCTGTAGAATCGGATTTCAAGTAAAGAAATGATTCAATGACCTTCACTTCAAACACTCTGCGGGCGTAGCTATTAATTCCTATGGGTTTCGCTGGCTCAGGAACTAGGTAGGAATCCACCGATCGAAAGGAGTAGGGAAGAAGAGCTGTGGAGAATTATCAAATGATCAGTCTGGGTGCGATGGGGTGTGGCGACGCAAAGATTACTTATGAAAGAAGCCTGGTGTGGCGAACTACCGGTGGGTTCCACGAAGGGAGAGGTAAGCGGAGCTCTCTATACAACAAAGTAATAATCTCAGAGCCCTGAACTGAAGTGAGGAAGGGGGCTACCTAAAGTAAAGGCGCCGTCCACCTGCTGCTCGGATCTCGCTACTCGGATCTCTCCCCTTGGTCCGCTTAGTTGAATAAAACCTAGTAGTAGGTGCTGCACTTAGCTGCTATCTGGAAAAGGAGAGTTTATAGGGCGGGCAAACACATAAGTCAAGTCTTACCACAGAGCGGAGCAGCCCACTACGCGGTACAGGTGACCGAGCCACTAACCCATATGACGACTGGTAGGAATGGACCGGAAAGAACATGAATGGCACTTGAGCACCGGACTTGTCTAGCCGATAGCAGAGGACTGGAAACGAAAACGGATTAGACCATTAGCCAAGATCAATCGTAGAGAATCCATAATATACGAATTCTAATGGATCGATCGAGATCACTATAAGTGAATCTATCTATCTTTCTCTCTCAAGTTCCATGAATCTCTGCTCTGACTAATAGCTTTTCTTTTGAATTGAAGTAGAGGCGACCAAAGGAACTTTATTTAAACCCGCGACGTAGAAGGGGGGGCGGTGCGTAGCGGTGCGTAGCAGAGTGAAATGTTATCAGAAGAGTGAGACAAAGGAGGAGTGAGTCTCAGAAGAAATGTTATCAGAAGAGTGAGACAAAGGATGAGTGAGTCTTGAGTGCGGAGAATCAAGTGTCCAATCAGTCATTGCGACCAGAGATGCAATAGCTGGAGTGAAAAGAGAGAGTGCAGTGCCCAGATGCAATTAGATGAGAGCAATTGAACGAACAATAACAATAGAAATAGAAAGCTATCTTCCCAGAATCGTTTCACTCGCTCCACTGACTATCTATAGAAAGGAGGTAGTTCCAATCTTAGCAGGAGAGTCTTAGCTTTCAGTCCCACCCGTAGCCCTCCTTGATTTCCCTCGTAAAATGGCTAAAAGGGCAGACCCGACCAGCCCGATGCTATTCTTTAGTCAGTGGGCGGCGCTGAACCCACCCCCTGCCCTGGTCAGTGGGCATCCACTCAGAAAGCGACGTAGAACTGCCAAGTCCAGATGATTCACCTGTAGGGCGGCGCCCTGCCAAGTCCAACGTCGTGAAACTCTACGATGTGCGGGCCTGCGACACTTCTGAGCCCCTACTATAGTGGGGTCTTACCTCGCTCCTTCATTTCTGGCTTAGAATTAGAGCGACCGATAGTTTTGTGACTACTTCTGAGTTTAGCAAAGAAGCTCCACTTAGCTCTCGCTCGTTCCAACGGGAGCGACAACTGGCCCGTTTAGCAGAGCGCTTCTACTAAGAAGGAGGGTCCCTTTTCATTTCTTATTTATTATTCTATTCGGTTTGATAACTCTTCTGACTGCCAGTCCTTTAGCTTTGACCTACCCGTAACTTCGTAAGAGCAGGCCCGGTCTCCATATCTTTCATGTGCCCATGACGTCTTATGAGTCTGACTAGACCAAAGAATGAATACCTTTCAGCTACCATTCTCAGTTCGAAATAAAAGAGAGTCGGAGCTTAGAACCAATACGGCTACCTCATACCTTATGGAGGAGTCCCGATAAGAGTGGTGCTGCAAATGCAAAGAGGAGTGAATCTTTCCATTCAAGGACTGATACTGATGGGGAATAGGAAGGACTCGAGGCAGCAACTTATTAAAGAAAAGAAGCCATCCGCCCACCACTTTCCAAGTCCAACAAATTCCACCCTCAAGGATAAGAAAGCGCAAGACAGACGAGTGGTTCTACGAAAAACAACTCCAGCTCTCTGGAAGGAGGTTGAAGAGAAGAGTCAAGATTCAGCTAGCCCCAGTAGGGAATTGAGAAGTAGACAACTCGCACTCTACTGAAAAAAGAGATTAAGAGCGTGCTCGACTGAATGCTTGAAGTCAAGACAATTCAGGAGTACCGCTACAGGTGGGTTCATACTAGACAACTTCCTTATTCTACGGATTCCGAGAAAGAAGATTCTTCTGACCGGGCGCCTCTCAATCAGAGAATATATCAGAGATTGACAGCTGACATCCCCTCGCCCCCTATGGACCCCTTGGTACTTGCTCTGTGTTGATTGTGCCGGAGTTCGAACCCATCTTATACCGAGGATAAGGGAAGAAATAGTCGAAGTAAGCGGTAGCAGATTGTGGGTCTCATCTTTGATTTGTGATGAGTCCGAGAGGGCCCTTTTTATCTGGTCTGCCGCGCCCACTGAATGCCTCCTACCTCGTGGGAGACTCAGTTTGTACGCTCGAGGGATGGGCCCTAACCTAAGACAAGAGATCCTCAACTCCTGGCTCCCATTCAAGGACTGAAAGCTACTGACTTAATGGAAAGTGTGACTCGGACTAGGACCAAAGAGCGCTTCACGTCATTGCATTCGTCCATCACTTAAGTCGCTCCTTGAAGTCTTAATGCGGCAGTAGTAGCTCCCGTGGCACTTATCTAGTTGTCTTAACTATAGTTATTATGTCTTATTTCACGCTCACGTCGCTTCTCTTCATTGCATTCTCTGCTACACTTTTGCTCTTCGCTCCTCCTTTACGTCGGCTTTACTTGCTCTCTCCTATCTAGATGGAGTATATGAAGGCGTAGTCAAGGTGCTGAGCCCAGCCTCGGTCGGAACTCAGTCCAAGCAACTATATATATGTATCTATCTAAGTGTTTTCCGCCAAGTACGCCAATAAGAGCTTAGAGCGGGGATTCTCTACCTCACATAGGACAAGACAAGATAAGCCCTGGAAACTTATCACTGCCTACGGACCCATGGGCATCGCCCCACCTCTCCGGCTTAGAGTGATGTCACGGCAAAGGGTAGACTGCCTAGGCCCTCGGATGCTACTGGAAGGTTAAAGAATTCCAATAATCTAAACACTTCTACATCCCATGCATAAAGAAGCTCGCATACCTGTGGTTCCTGTGCACCGATATCTGACATCAAAGGCCCAAGCCATAACAAATGATAAGCTATAGTGGCTAGCATATAGTTCCTCTCTTGCACTTGCCTCTCTTTTCATAGTAGCTAAATAGAACGTGTTATATAAGAGATTCTTAGCTCACGTCTAAATAGCCCAATCAATCATAACAATAAATTAGTCGAAGAATGCTGGGTGGCCACTCACTGTCTTATATCGATCATCTTTCTTCCTTAATTGATTATGGAACTTCTTCCTCCTAGTCGCATTATCTCTTCGAATCGAATTCAGCGAGCTATAGACGATGCCCTTTCTCTGGCAGGGCCCTTCTTTACTTTACATCACGGGAGCTTAAGTGACTTTCTTTCATTGCCACCCCCTTTTCTTACTTAATGAACTCTTTGCTCACATCTCATACTTGATCATTCCATTTATTCTTTATCTCATATTTTCACTCATTCATTCTCCATTAATCCTTTTTATCGTATCTATGCCCCAGCGCAACTTCCTTGCTCTCTGGCAGTAGCTGTGTCCTCTAGTAATAGGTGAGAATCAGTTGTGGGCGAAGAGTTATGTAGTTTGGTTCAGTAGCTGAGATTCTGACACCCAGGATTTCCTTCTTGACTTTCCTGGAAAAGAGAGAAGAGACATAGACGATTGATTCACATACTCAAGCGTAGCTAACTGAACTAATCATAGTTCTTGCGTACGAGGATCCGGAGTGGCTTTCCTATTCATATGAAGAAAGCGGTGAACCCAGATTGAGCTTGAACTCCCTTAATGACCATTACTACATTGCAGGTCCGGTCTGTGTAGGGGCGGAAGGGAATCGGAATGAAAGCAAATTCCACTAAGCTCAGGTGCTTCTTTTATTTTCTAATCAAAAAGAATAGTGGACTGGCGCTCATGCTTTCGGACGGCTAGCCCCTCTTAAGCTCTGGATCTACTTTATTCTGTAGCAAGGTTCAGTGGTGTGCTCTTTTTTCCTTTCGATTCGCTGGTATAGCCCAACAAGTACTTTATCTTCATTCAAGAAGAGGAAGGGGCGAAGAGCTGCCCTTAATTTAGTAAGTTGGGGAAGGGGCGAAGAGCTGAGCTGATAGGCTTTGGCTACCCACTGGATAGGTGAGACGCTAGTCGACTGGGTCACCTTAGATTTGAATATAGGTAGAGGGGTTAGCCCTTTTATCAGTATCAGTGGGTTAGATGTTATTAGGTATTGAGGTTTCGTTTCTCTTCTCTTATAGTTAAAATGTTCCATCCCTCGCAGCGGGGTAACCCCGTGGCAACCAATCGACTATCGTCTCACCTTATCGTATCTTATACTTCGCCTTACGGCTCAGCGCTCCGCCAGTCGACTATCGTCTCACGTTATCATATCTTATACTTCGCCTTACGGCTCAGCGCTCCGCCAGTCGACTATCGTCTCACGTTATCGTAGATATTCCTCGCTCAAACAGTTGACTAACCGGATAGGATAGATTCGATAGGGTATTTATAGGTAGAGAAATCGATCGAAATGCCAGGTGCAGGACGGGTGCGTGCGGTTTGGGCTCAGGTGCAGGACAGAAACAAAGACATACGCAAGGAAATCGAACTAAGACAGATGCCAGGTATCGATCGAAATGCCAGGTGCAGAACGGGTGCGTGCGGTTTGGGCGGGTGCAGGACGGGAACAAAGATGCAACTGCAGACCAAAAGAGTAAATGGTACACCATTTACGCAATTACTGTAATCTGCTGAGATCTTTCGTAGTGTTTTTTTGAATCAAGAGAGTACTGACTTCGAAGGTATCGATCGAAATGCCAGCAACTGCAGTAAGGAAATCGAGAGAAAGGAACAGGTATCGAGTAGCAGCATGGGGAGAAATACGATATCAAAGAAAGGGCACCAGAGCAGTCAATCGAGTACCGAAAGAGAGCGCTTGGCATTTCGAGTTCCGAAAGAGAGATGACAGGTATCGAGAGAAGCAAGGTATCGATCCAAATGACAGGAAAGAGAAGTACCGACAGACAGAACGAAATGAAACGCTATTAATGATTTTGGGGAACTCCATACGAAAATGGGATCGATAGCTCAGTCGATTCATACACTCTTGTGCTTTCGTCTGTAGAGAATGGGTATACCAAAGACAGGTAGAGGGTTTCGGGTTTCGGGAATTGAGTATAGAGGAGTAGTAGATAAGTAGATTTAATTGAGTTACGAGAGCTCAATTGAATTTCATTCAGTAGAGAGATTCCATTTCAGTAGTCTTGGGGATTCCAGGATTGGGGAGTCCAAAGGGAAGATCGCACCCTTGAGGGGAGTACCCTTGAATTGAATTGACTTGAGTATCGAGGAGACGAGAGGCGAAGAGAGAAGTATAAGAAATACGAGAGTCGTCACCCAAGAGAGAAGTAGTAGGTAGAGAGTCGTCACCGAAGAGATCACTAGTAGAGGGGTTCAAGGGTTCAAAAGAGGAGAGAGCAGAGCAGAGGGGAGTTTAGAGATAGGACAAGAAAGACTAGAGAAGAGAGCTTTCAGGGATTTGAGTTCGATAACTTCTTAGAGTAAACAGCATTTGAGTAGAGTAAATGGGAAGACCGATCCTGGAAGATCGAGTTTACGAGTAGAGAGTCTCATAAATGGGAAGACCGATCCTGCAATTGAAAGGGAGAGGAGAGAGGAGACGAGAGGAGGTGAGGTGAGTTCGATAACTTCTTACAGTAAACAGGAATTGAGTATCCTAAATGGGATTTGAGTTCGAGAGTGGTGAAAGGGTCATTTCGTTCTGGGGTTAGGGGTTCTCTTTTATTTCACTATCGTAGATATGGGATAGGTATAGGGATTTTATCCCTCGCTTCGGGGCAATTGACTTCTACAGTAGAGAGGCTTGAAGATGGAGTATTTGAAGTTCCTTTCGCTTCGGGGAATGAAGTTCAGTAGATACTCAAATTGGTACGATAGCTCAGTTGAGTTCAGGTAGTTGCACCTGTGGCTTCCGGTCGGGGTTGAACCTGCACCTGTGGCTTCAAAGAGGGTTTCAGTAGCACCTGTGGCTTCAAAGAGCCTTGAAGTAGGTTATGGGGCATCGACTGGGGTTGAAAAAGCAAAGGAAGAAAAGACAGTTGGAGGGGAACGATTTGGGGCTTCGACTGGGGGAGCTGCACCTTTTGATGAGTTCGAAGTTGAGACTGAACCTTGAGCTTCTGCTTCTCCTTCTGAGTTTGGAGCTGAGGCTTCTACTGCTTCGACTTCTCCTGCATCAGTTAATTGAGTAGATTCAGTTGAATGAGTTTCGTCTTCAAAGCAAAGAAAGATAGAGTTTCTTCTGAAAAGAAAACAGTTGATTCCAAAAGAACCAAATTCAAAGCCAAGGGTACCCACTGGATAGGTGAGCCGTAAGGCGATTGGCAGATGAGGAATCAACTAAAGAGCCAAATTCAAGCAACAGAAGACCAAAGGAGTCAATGGACAGGGGATCGAGAGAAAGGACAGAAAGGCAACGGAAAAGGGATAGGAAAGAGAGGTTTGAGTTCAGTAAATCGAAAGGGCACCTGAGTTTAGAGCTTCTCCTGAGGTTGAAGTTGAGACTTCAGTTGATTCATTTGTTTCATCAGAAATATGTATTCAAAAGACTTTTAAAGTAGTAAGAGTCAAAAAAGAAAGATTCATAAGAAAAGGCTGCAGATTGAGCTTAAGAAAATGCTTCAGACAGGGCTTCCGAAAGGGCTTCAGAAAAGGCATCCGATGGGGCTTCCGTTGAGGTCGGTACTCTCTACCTGTCTTTGGTATACCCTCTACCTGTCATTTGGAGCATGCTGCTACTCCCTACCTGTCATTTGGATCTCTACCTTCGAAGTCAGTACTGTCTTTGCTTGCATCTCGCTGTCTTTGTTTCTTTGCTGCTGTCGTTCAGTTTCGATCTTTTCTTTTACAATGCATATTTCCGGAATTTTGAGATATAGATGAAGGAGGGGTGGCCGGGAGGTTACCCCTAAGTTCATCCTCTAGGTGAGGGAAGGTCGAAGCCTGAAGGATCAATCTTCAAGAGAAGAGAAACGAAAACGCAACCCAATCTCTAAATCTACAACTTCAAATCCTGGAATCACGAACCCCACAGCAGATTACAGTAATTGCGTGAATGGCGCGTGCGCCATATTTTCACTCTACCCTTTATAGTCGAATATTGCCTATCGGGGATACCCAGCAGAGCATCTAATTATATACTCTATTTTTGCGTGCCCTCCAAGTACGTTCTATTCAAAACGAAACTATGGAAGAGAAGATAAGAGTGAATGGCTTTGGGCGCCATTCACTATTAAGTTGCTTGAGAAGTCGTAGTGTTTCTTCGAATCCCAAAGCACTCTCGAGATGCATATTGATCAATCTCTCTCCGCGTCCAGCCAGTTCTCAACTCATATTCTCTTGCTTATGCTCGAGTTACTCAAGTCAAAAGGGTATCGCCCCCATTTATAGCCCCATATAATAAGTTTAGCTCGCCCAGCTCGCCCAAGATTTAGTAAGTTCTTCGTTCAACCAACTTCAGTAGTCCTATATATACGCAAAAGTAGTGTTGCTCTGGAAGGAGGAGGGTTCACGAGAGAAAGAATCCGTTTCCTAGGCGAGCGGAACAATTCTTTTAAGAGAGAAGATAGGTGCTTACGTACGAGATTCCGTACGAGAGGGCTTGTGCCAGTAGAGAAGCAATAGTGCCAGGCTCCGGACTCGGCTAAGTAGCAGCAGTCCTGCCCATCTCTTTCATTAATTCTATTATAGAAGTTGATGGGTCAGGCTAAGCAAATGTCAAATCAGTTCTCAACTCAATGGATTGCAAAGATTTCGCTTTGCTCAAGCCGGGTCGGTAAGAGATCATCTTAGAAGAGGAGACCGGGAATCGCAGACAGAGAGGAGACTCCCGAACTCAATCGAAGGTGGTCAGAAAGGAGGTAGCTTCATTCTTTATACCAGTGGGAGGCGGGCGGAATGGGCTTCGCTCCTGGCAATCTATTCAAATGTGCCCGAGCCTGGAGAATCTAACAAGGTACGCTCTAAGGAAAGTGATATGAAAATCCAAGAGTGCAGAGAGGAAGGACAGACGAAAGAGAAAGAATGAGACTCCTCTCCGGGAAAATCTTCAATCCCCTTTTTTAAGATTTATGCTGATGTTCAATTTGTTAAATTCTGCTTCTGTCTTTTTTTCAGGGGGGGGCGAGAATGCTATTTCTCTTTGAAGCGCTCAGGCAATTTAGACTCCTTTAATTTAGACTCCCGAGGTCGATCCGCTCCCCTCGTCATCATCAGTCGGTGGAAGGTCAGCAGAGGAGTTGAGGTCGAGCCGAGCTGAGCTGAGATTCCCCTACGCAAACAAAAAAAATCTTGATTTTTTTTTCAATAGAGAAAGAGAGCTGTAGAGTACCATAACGAAGAAGACTTCACGGTTAGAGACCACACTGAGCGGTAGATACAGTTGGAAAAGGAAGGACAGATACAGTTGGCAAAGGAAGGACAGATACAGTGGGAAAAGGAAGGACAGCGGGCGAAGACAGACGATGCGACAGTAGGTAGAGCCAGGTAAATATCCATGGGGCAGTGCAACGGTAGAAGGAGGTGCCTTAGTAAAACGTAGCGGTGAAACCATCAAAACGAATGGGATGGCATTCTACACCCAGGGAGAGAAAAGTATAATAGATGGGATGTAGGGACGATTGCTTGCTGAAAAGACTCTTATAGAGATAGATACGATATCATAGATACGATACGATAGATAAGAATATATAGATACCGATACCATATCAAAGATAGGGTTATCCACGATAAGGTGAGACGATAGTCGATTGGAAGCAGACGAAGGAAACCGAGCATACAGCTTAGATGCAAGGAAAATCAGATCAGTTCGACCTAATTGGATATCCTTGCCCGCCTAAGCCACAGCCTCAAGCAGCTACAGCCTTTCCAACAAGCAAGCGAGCCAGACGAAGCAGCAGACCTAGACCACATTCTAGAATTGAAGTCTTCGGAGATCACTTATAGGGAGGGAGAGGATAGCGATCGGAGGAGATACCACAACTGAATAGTAGATAGGACAGACAGCCTTTGAAAAGCCACGTTAGATGCCTTGGGAGAAGATGGGACAAGTCGGCTCGGCACCCGATTCTTAAATCAAAGTGTCCGGGCATAGGCTCCATTAAGGGAATAGGCTGGGGACCACAAGCAAGGCAGAAGAGAAGAGAGGGAACCCGAGTAACGACCCAAGGCAGGGAGAGTAGAGAACAAGGCATTCAGACGTAAAGGGGACACCCGACTCAGGCGTACTAGCACCAATAGCTATACGTAAGTCAGACCAGCGGCCAGTGTGGGAACGAGAGATTGAAAGCCACTTTTGGAGCGGTCCAAGTCGGCACTACATTCTTTATGACTATTCATTTATGATCACCTAATTTCTGTAGAGTTACATAAGAGAAGAGGCTTTACCACTGATGATGACATGGGGTGCGTTGCGGTTGGGCCTTTAGGGTTGCGAATGGCACTTAGACTTGGGGTGGGGTTTTGACCCTTGTATTGCGCCGGGTCTTAGAATTAATAGAGAAATCGAGAGAGGAAGAGGGATAACATAGATTTAGGATGATGCCATTCATCTTGGCATTTCGAGTTCGGGTTGCGCCTTTGGTTGGTCTGTAAGACTTACTCCAGAGAAGGGGCCCAACTTTAGATCTTGGAAATAGGAATACGAAAAGAAAAACAGAACACGTCACTCAATGAAAGCAATACGAAAAGAAATGAAATACCATCAATCCTGTCAAACCCCTCTATACTTAATGAAAGTGTCACTCCTCCATACTCTTTTCAATTCAACTCAAACCGCTCTAGAACTCAATTGATGCAATACTGAACTCAACTCATTACTTTATCTTCTCAGAGTGGCCCTGGCATCTTCAATTCAAGGGTCGTTCCTCGTTCTAAGACTGAATTCCGCACTCAATAGAAATACTCAAATCAATACCATAGAGGTTACTCAACTCAACCTTCAAGAATAATTGAACACGTATACCAAAGAAAGGAATACCTAAATACTCAAGAGCGTACTCAACCAGCAATCCCCAATCCAGGAAAAAAGTCGAAGGATACTGCCAAGCTGATTGCTGCAGATACCGGTTTCTAGTAAAAGAATAAAGACAATAGACTTATTCAACTCATAGAAAGGGAAGAGGTACTTAAAACTTCAACTCATAGAAAGGGAAGAGGTACTTAAAACTACACACATCAGACACACGGAAGAGGTGATTGGACAGCTACCATAACCTAAATGATATACCCGTAGTTGGAGCCAAGCCATACCTAAATGATATACCTGTAGTTGGAGCCACACTTAAATAATGTACCCTTCAGAGGGATACTACCCCAAGTAAATAATGTACCCTTCAGAGGTAGACCACCCCAAGTGGAGCCAAGCCACACCTAAGTAATGTACCCTGCTGAGGGATACTACCCCAAATGTACATCTGAGCCACCTAAATATCCAGTCACTAGTTCTGTATCCGAAGAAAGAATTCTGGACCTAAATCCTGCATTCGTGACCCCAATCCCAATCATGGCACCTAAAATCGTGTCCCCGGTCTCCCCTGTTCCCGTAACTGGTGTACCCAGCAATCGTGTCCCCGGTCTCCCCTGTTCCCGTAACTGGTGTACCCAGCAATCGTGTCCCCTGTCCCCTGAAATGCTGTAGTACCCTGCAATGGTGTCCCCTGTCCCCTGAAATGGTGTTCCCTTAAATGGTGTACCCGGAGGTGGAGCCAATGTGATGGGACCGATACCATAATCTATACTTATGACCTACCTGCAATCCTGTACCCTTCAGAGGGCTGGCAGTCGGAGTGGTTGTTTTTCAACCCCAATAGTTGCTTAGGTCCCCTCTTCCCAATGGGTACCCCTTCCTTACCAAGCCCCCTTCACCCCAGGGTCTCTGAGGCATCTTGTTTTTGCCCATCGAGATCTATGGTTGCATAGTCTACTTGATAGCTTTCCAAAGCCCGTCTTTTTCTACTTCCGGCCCTACCTCTCTATCGTCTTTGAACGAGCATTCTAGCTGATGCAAATCCTAATTCTTTCTATTCTAGGCGTGCCTTCCCTTCCCTTCTTCAAATTCAAAGTTGCGTACTTGTATCTATCTCTCCTACTGAATTAGCACTTATGATTTACTGTTCTTTTCTTTGTATCTGCTACTGAATTTGCACTCATGATTTACTGTTCTTTTCTTCGGTTTCTGTACGCGTGCTAGTGCTTTCTTCCCTTCTTTTTTTTCACTTTAAAAAAAACTTGATCAATGAAAAAAAGAGTTTTTTTTCTTCCGTAAGTCAGACGTCGCTCTTTCGCTCGTCACTTCCGGACTAGTCAGACGTCGCTCTTTCGCTCGTCACTTCCGGACTAGTCAGACGTCGCTTTCGCTCGTACCTTTGAAAGTGTTTTTTTCGCATCTCCTTCATTCCGCTTAAAAGGGTTTGAGTTTCGTACCCTTGAATTGACTTTAGCTTTCATTTCCTTAGTGTCGTGAGTAGAGTAACCTCTTTAGGGCACCTTTAGCCTTTGGTTTGGTTGTCGATTGTTCAGTCGTCGATTGATAGATTTCATTCCGCTTCAGTAGATTGCTTCAACGGTAGACGAACGATACCATAGGAGAGCAGAGGGGAAAAGAGTTGAAGAGGGCCTTTCAGATAGGTATTTCATATAGTATAGAGGTCCCACCACTCTTGCTGGGAGTTGCCTCAGACACGACACTAGGCCGATGGGAGAGAGAGTGCTGCTGGCCAGAGTAGTTGAGGGATCGACCTATTTTTGGTAGTACTATTAAAGAGCTCATAAGTTAGCGACAGCGAGATGGAATAAACGAGATCGAATAAACGAGATCGAATAAATAAAGAGAATTTAATATGACTTTGCGACGTGGGCATTATGCGACGTGGGCATTAAATTAAATTAATAAGCACGCTGTGAGCTTTGGAACTCTAAACTATAGAGAGAGGTCTAAACTATAGAGAGAGGTATGATGTACCCAGACTACGGGACAGGAGCTAAGTGGACTCAAAGAGCTCAGACTCTGGCTTCGGTCGGATATGAACTGAACAGGCTTCGGTCGGATATGAACTGAACAGGCTTCGGTCGTGAACAGGCTTCGGTCGGATATGAACTGAATTGTTAGCGAATCAAAGTGCTTCTCATATGAATTTCCTACTTGTAATATCTTATCTTACATTATATTATCTTACATTCTTTCATCAGTGTGATTAAAATGATAATCAGACCCTTTTGCCTTCAGCAAGAGGTATAGTGTACCTTTGAGTTTTTCCTCAACGGTCGATCCCAGTCCTTAATGGCAATAGCTATTCAACGCGTCAACGGTCGATCCCGGCAAGAGTGGTTCATTGCTATTCAAAAAACACTAAGAAAGCCACGTCGTTATCGCTCTAAAAGACCTATGGTCTGCTTCCTTGGGCCTTGATTCTATGCCAAGAGAGTGATCACTCTTGATTGAAAGCGCGCTAAAGTGAACTTAAGGGCCCACTTTAATCTAAGTCAGGAACTTAAGGGCCCACTATAATCTAAGTCAGGATAGGCTCTAGTTCTTTCTAAGTCAGGATAGGCTCCAGCTCCAGTTCTTTATTCTCATTCGATCAAATGTTTCTGAGCCTCAGCAAGAGGCTCACGCCCTCCTCTTATCCATTTACTCGTTCCATCGGTAACCTTAGTTATGCTACTCCTCTCCTTCCATCGCGCCTTCGCGGTAACCTTAGTTATGCTATTCCTCTCCTTAAGAGAAGAGCTCTGACAGACCCAAAACTGAGTTAGTCGAGCTAAGGAGTGTCCTAAACTGAAATTCCATCTACGGTGGGCACTTCTAACAAATTAAATTCACAACGAGATTCCCCTAAAGTGAGAAAAAGCTTCGACTCGTCCGCATGTGTGAAGCATAACGCTAATTGTCAGTGACGATCTTTAATGCATAACGCTAATTGTCAGTGACGATCTTTAATTGAACTCCTGGTAAGTGAAAGAGCTTTCAAGATCTCTATCTTTCAAGATCTCTATGGGGGTAACCTGTCTATATACTACTTTACGGGCACACTCTTGTGAAGTGTAAATGTAGGCGAGAATTTAGTTCAATTGAAGAACTAAGGGAGGACATTGAAGATGCGGATAAGAACTAAGGGAGAGGACATTGAAGATGCGGATATAGACGACTCAGATTAAGAGCCTTTATAAGGGTATATGGACGCCTCAGATTAAGAGCTTTTATAAGGGTATATGGACGACTCCCCAACCTCGGCTATTGCTTTCTTATTGCCTGGCTCGTGCTTGTTCGCTGGTCAACCAACGTCTTTCCAGTTCTTCTTCCCAGCAAACGGAGGAAGCTAGCATGAAGAGCATGCAGGTTTCTGAAAGAAAGGAAAGAGGGAAAGCAAGTTAGAGATAGGAGTACGGGAGAAGACGAGACTCGACGTCCCCCTTATCACTCGGCCCTTGACTAAGAGAAGGTGACTCGTTGGAGGTATCACAACACAAACCTTGGTTGGTCTTTCTATAGCCGGTTCCGATAGTGGTTCCACAGGGTCGCCTATTCACTCCAGGCACATCCGACCATTGAATCGGAATTCATAAGAGACGATGCGTTTAGAGATGATGGACCCCCTCTCACTCCCTAGATCTTCGTGGGACCACCCTATCCCGAATACGGGGTTTGTGCGTCTCACTAGTTCCCGTGCGGGATGCTCCGGCCTTTCGAACCAACTCAATTCTATGGATTTCCAACCCTATGGAATGCGGGTTCTAGACCCTCTCACCTTTGGCGAAGCTGCATCATAGGCAGGGAAGTCCTAGAGCTGGGTATGGGATGGCTGCTGGGCAAGGGAAAGCAAATGTTGTTATGGGGTTCGGAGACAGCTATCTATCCCTAGCATCCCGCTTTCCTCAAGCCTTCGAAGCTGCTCTCCACCCGACAGCCAAAGTGGACAAGTACATCAGTGGAATGCCACAGTCCTTGAACATAGAGGTGTTAGGACAGCACGCACGGTCAGGATGTGGCAGTAGCAATCTCTTCTTAGTTCATTCCCTTTTCCCAAGACGACGATCTCATGCGGCGCCAACACAAATCTTAAACAATGATTGAAGTGGAGCCCCGTCGTTATCACTCGGCCTTTTCGTCAAAGGGCGGGATCTCTGTCTTTGTTTGAGAGTCGAAACTCTTTTCTTGTTGAATTGCACCTTCACTTCAGGTTCAAAAGAGGCTGGATCTCGATTCGATTGGCCGTGGCCCTCCTGCTTGCATTCTACTGGTGGTGACTATGCATTTAGCGCTTTCTTTTTTCTTCTACCTTGCATCGCACGGTGTCTCTGGATCTCTCACTTCATCAGTGTATGGGGATGGTGCATCTGCTGCTCCTCCCGCGTCAATAGTCAATCATTTACTGTTTGCGGAGATCCGGAGCCCAATGGAGAGCACCATACTATTGGAATCAACAGGGCTTCTTCGTGTAAAAGTAGATTTGAGGAGTCCAGATGGACCGGACAAGGGCAGAGATGATCCAGTTGCCCGAACACGTTCTGAAAGAGATCCCTTAGAATCTAAGCGAGTAGGCACTCTGTCTTCTTCTTTGCAGATGTTCTGTTCTGACTGACTTGCCTGATCCGATGACTCCGCTTTTCTTTTCCCACTCCAAATGAGGACTCTGATCTGAAAGCAGCTGCTTTGGCTATGGCTTGCTTGTTCAAAGACGGATCCTCACCTTGAAAAGGGTTCAAAACCCCCCCTCCATCTGGTCTCCTTTTTCCTTGATCTTGAGTCGAGCACGTCGCTTCCTCGTCCCTATCACTCTCACCCTCAGACTCACTGGACAGCTTAAAGGCAGCTACTCCTGGCTCTGCGTAGATAAAAGGAACAGAAGCAAAGGACGAGGGAGGTAACATTTCATATGCTGTTAATGGAAAGACGGGAGCGGATGGCACCACTGGAAAGGAGAGTGAGGGTAACGAGTCCGAGTAGGTAGCGTTGTTTCATTTCCGGTTGCTTTTTTTTGGCTCCTTCTCAATAAGTTAATTCATTAAGTGATCAGTTCGCCGGAAAGATATGTTGATTCCATTCCTTCTGTTCGCCGGAAAGAAGCTATAGCTAGCTCAGTTGCATAAATTGAGTACCTCTTTCCATTCCGCGTAGTGGGTCTAAGCTATAATAAACCCCACGGGCAGATCTTTCGTAGTGTTTTTTTCATAGCCATGAACTTGACGTATATAAGTTGCTGCGGGAGAGGAACGACTGAACATTATTTGGAGTTTGGAGTGGTCAGACAGTTAATCAATAAAGAACTCAAGAGATACGCCTCGGAAGGCAGTTATAAGATTCTGAAGGGCAGGACACGTCGCGAAAAATGATGTTTTATATTCTTTTTCCTCTCCTTAACTTGTTAGCGAGCTATTACATACCCTCTCGAGCGCTCTATCGCACTTTCTCGTCATCGCACATTCTGTGCTTTTGCTATCCGCGTCTCCACTCTCGCACATTCTATTCAGTGCCCTTATCGCACGATCGGTGCTTTATCCCTGACGGTCGAGCCTATCTATCTCATCCCTGTTCGCAGAATGGAGTCGCACTTTCACTTTCTCTTTCGAGCCAGTCAAACGGAACTATTGATGAGTTCCTCTTACCACTCAAAGAGCTTATGTTAATGCGAGTGAGTGGAGTGAAGTGAGTCTCTTCCTTCTCCGTCCTCCCGAGTGCTTTCCTTCTGGTACAACTATATAGATTATTGATATTCACTATGAACGTCAGTTTCTATTCACAGTATTTCAGCAGATTACAGTAATTGCGTGAATGGCGTCTCCAAGTAGTCAATGTTTGGAGTATAAATATTTGGAGTATAAATTGCTACGCAATTTACGACTATCCGACGGGGCAATGTTAGACTATCAGACGGGCCCGTCGAATATTTTATCACTCGGCCCAAGCAGATTACAGTATTGCGTGAATGGGTAGAGATTCAAAACAGAAACTACGAAAGATCTATCCCTTCGCCTAACGGCTCAGCTCTTCGCCCCTTCCCAATTTAAGTTCTAGGGCAGCTCTTCGCCCCTTATTGAGTAAGCTCCTATCGTCTCACCTTATCCACGATAATCCTTCCCCAATTTAGTAAGTTCTAGGTCTTCGCCCCTTCCCGGCTTAAATAATAGGGCAGCTCTTCGCCCCTTCCCCAACTTACTAAATTAAGGGCAGCTCTTCGCCCCTTCCCTTGGAGACGCTTAGCTTCTTCCTCGCTCTTCACCTCCTACGTCGCTCCACTTCGTTCATAGACTCTTCCGTGTTGCGTTGCATTGGCTCTTAGCTTTGTCCTTTGCTTCGCTTCGTTCCTCGCCTTTGACTACTTCGACCTCCTCTTGGGGCTTCCTCTATAGCTCTGTTGTATGCCCTCTATAGCTCTGTTGTATGCTATGCACCTCTTCCTATCTTTATGGATGGACGTAGACATGGCATGCACTTCTTCGTCAATGGTAGACATGGCTGATGGGTATGCGCAGTTGCCGCTTCTACCACTCTACTCTACGGACTTGATCGCGTCATTGAATTTCTACGGACGTAGTTCAAAGTGGAGTTCTTGCGACACTATATCGTTTGTTCCTACAACATTACATTACATCGACAAGTTTGCTCCGCGACACGACACTCTCGTTTGCTCCTTTCCTTAGTCAAGTTCCAACGTGCGAGGAAGACGCGAAGTAAGTTCGTTCCTGTGACGTAAAGAACGACATAATAGGAAGGTTTCTCCTCAAGGGAATCCAGAAGGGGGACCACTCAGACTAGACTATATGCGGTGAGGAGTTAGGAGTTTGAGGAAGATAGCTCAGCAGATTTGGAAAGAATAACCGACCGAGCCCTACTAAGGTAAAGAAGTAGTGAAGTGAGAACCAGGGCTGAGATGCATGCCTAACTAATAAATCAAATAGCAGCTGACCCCACCTCCCCCTCCTTAGGGCACCAGCACCTCTTGTATAAAAAATAAAGGAAAGGGACGAGGTGCGTAGCGTATCTAATTGTTTTCGTATAGAACGTGCAAGTCGATAATTTAGTATAGCAAAGGCCAACCTCTCCCGCATTTAGGTATAGATAAGATGGGTTCGATTCAATTCTCTATCTGTCTGGTATGGAACCAACCTTTCATCAGCTTCTGTGAAGACATCCTGGTCCGGGATTCCGATGCTTGCTCCCACTTATGGAGCGGAAAGACCTTTCAAGATGCGACTGATTCTTTCTAAACTGCGGCTAGAAAGGGAGAGCTAGGGAAGAGGGCAGGCAAGCAATGGGAGAAGAAAGGGGCATGGCCACTCCTGGAGCTGATCCACGCCCGTAAAGTGAGCAATGCTCAGGATTATAGGGATTTATGGATGGGATCTTCGCTCCTATCCCTTCTATGAACTGAGGGCCTCTGAATCTCCAATAGTACAGGAAGAGTTATGTCTTGTACCGGTACCATTGTCGGCGCACCATTAAAGTCTATTCTACTACTGATGCTGGCGGTCCGACCCCTTGGGATTCTTTTAGCCGACTGCAGTGGGCCTCTCTTCTTATTTTATGAAAGGGAGGGCACCTAATCCCCTGAAACCCCTACGGGAAGAGTTCGCCCTGGTGGCGCGAAGACCGCTATTTATGCCTGCAGCTCTTTGGAATCCTCCCTGGCCTGGGTACTTCAACTTAGAAGGATCCGGGGCGGGATCGGATCTGCTCTGCTTCTGGGAGAGTTCATTCTTTTATTGGACTCATGCCGAGCAGATCAGGCTATAAAATTAGGTATTGACTTTGGTTCTCTCTCCTGTCCCCAACTTTGCTTCGAATTTAGGCTTAGATTCAGTCCTCTGAGTCTTTCTTACAGCTTTGTCCCTAACTCGATAAAGGCACTCCCTAACCCTATCTCCTTCTTCGGTCCAGCGCGTGCATTCGATTTTACTGGACCCGGATTACTTACTTGGCTCTTCTCCTTCTACCTGGCATTTATCAGATCATGGGTATTAGTAGAATAGCTCGCAATCCCTTTCTCGTAGACACTGCACCGAAACCTATCACTTGAGCACAAATCACAGTTAGACCAATGAAGCAATAGTAGCTCGCTAGTAGATCCATCATTCAGAGAGAGAGAGAGAGATAGATTCATTATAGAGAAAGAAAGACTGATTCCTCATAGAGAGAAGAAAGAGAGAACAGATTACGAGTACTGATTCTTCATAGAGATAGAGAGTGAAGTGAGATAGCGCCCAACACTTGAATGCAGACAAAGACCGCCCATCCGTACTACCTACTGTGCCCATCAAACAAAAGAGAGAAATGGAGTGCCCAATTAAAGTCAAGTTCAAGTAAAGAAGCGATTTGATTCGTGCGGAGCGGATATTCGACCACCAATGGAAGCGGACGCCAACCTGGAATCATTAGAATCAGACGGAGGAGAGGAGAGGGACGGAGTGATCGCTCTAAATTAAATAAACTGGGAGATATACGAGCCCTTATTTAGTAAGTAATTTAAGGCTTCAACTAGAGTGATTGAGGCAAGTCTACCGGGAATCATATCAAATCTATGTAGCTATCTTTAAGTAAGGGGTTTTCTCTCTTTGGGGAAATCAATAAAGAAAAGTGGCACCCGGAAAACAGATCACTCTGAGGGCAACACTGACGGTTAGAAAGGAGTAGACGGTGGACACAGGCTTCTAATGCATTCACCAAGTGGCATCCGCCCTTGATGGAGATGATGAGATGTTTGAAGCTCTTATTCAGGAATGGATGAAGCTGCATTGAAACTATCTGCTGTGGTATGCTACGGTTTCTTTCTCTTTCTTTCTCTTCGCGTGGAGTCTGCTACTGCCTATGAGTCGCTGGCTCATTTCACTGCGCGCCCCAGCCAATCCAATCTCTTTCTTTTTCTAATAAAATCGAGTTGACGTCGTTTCACTCGGCCGTCGGCTATAGCTCAGTCTCCGGTCGGTAGGAGAATCATTGAATAGGAAGGATGCTGTGGTGTAGCTTCATCAGAGGAGGGACCCTCACTGAACCAGGTGCTATCGCTGCGCTGAGGTAAAGTGCTGTGGTCACTGCTGCCGTGTATCGGCTTCTTCAACATGTTTATTTGCTTTTTTTCCAAATTTCGGCATGAAAGAAAGAGTGAAGTAGTTGGAGAACGGTGTTCTAAAGACTTCCAGCAGGCTTTGCTCCTTCGATGCGCTTTTCTTTCGGCTGCTCTTTTCAGGAAGTTCCCTTTAGGCCTCCGTCAAAGTAGGGGGTCAGAGGTCCACGTCGCTGTCGCCAGCACCAGTCGTGAATGGCAAGATATTAGTAAGTCCGACAGATCTGATAGACTTAACACTGGTCGAGCACTTAAGGGGAATTTCCCTACTTCTAACAACTAGAATAGAAGAGTCCGGAGAAAAGACAACTAACTAGGGAATTGAGCCTAGTAATCAACCTAGGGTGGAAGAGTGGTGAAACCACTAAGTGGTTGTCATCCTAACTAAAGCATTAACCGATAGACAGAAACACGTGTTCAGTTCAATAAAACCCCAGGGTATAATAAAGATAAAGATAAAGGGATTGAATCAGACCAGACCAAGGTATAGTTCTATCATTCCTTGCTGTCAAAAAACAAAAAAGCTGACTTGAAAAAGAATCCGATCCTCCTCGAGCCTTTCCACGTCGTTATCACTCTACCACGTCGCGATAAATTCAAATAATGCCCCTGACGCTTGAGGTCGTGAATCTTTCCATGAACTCGGACCCGTCTCCACGTCTTAGTCGCTGCCTTCCCGGGAACTGTCTAACATGTCGCCATGAACTATACCGTCCCTAGGTCAATTTATCAATCTTTTTCTAAACCCCGTGTTTTTTCACTCGAATACTTTCCCGCAGGTAAATGGTCTTGAAGTTGGCAGACTAAAAAACGAACTTGATAGGTCAAAGTCAGTCCGTCGTTCATGGCATTCAAAACGGAGAAAGATCTACCGTCCCCTCTCACCTCACAAAGCTAGGGCATTCAACTCTTTCAGCAACGGGACAAGATTGAACTAGAAAATAGGAAAGAACAACTGGAAGAAGCTCCACGTCAACCGGAAAGGGCAAGGGCAGCTTAAACTTAATATAAGGCAAGGGCAGCTTCAACTTAATCTTAATCTAAGGGGTCCCTGGTTCCTTCCCCAATCCATTTCAATTCAATTCAATAGGTACGTAAGCAAGACAGCTGGGTATGATAGCTGCTTTGCTAGAAGGAGTCCTTTATCACCAAAAACCATTCACTGGTCCCAGAACCTAGAACGAGCTCATTCACATTCACTGGTCCCAGAACCTAGAACGAGCTTCATATTCATATCATAATTCCGTGTATGATATTGGGTCTTAGGCGTCTAACTCACTCGGACCTTCTTCCGATCCCGCAGCTGTGAGCTCACTTCCGCTCCCTAAGAGTAATGGGTTTCCGGTGGCTTAGTTGATTGTGCCAGACGGACAACTACTTTCAAGTCAAGAGCTGGAACCAAACCTAAGAGCACCCTTTATATCTGCATATCCGCTCCAAAAGAATTAGCTACTAATATAAGTTTCTGTTCCTCCTCATCTCCAAAAGAATTAGCTACTAATATCTCCTCTTCATCTACCCCTGAGTTTTCTCTTTCTCTTTCTCTTCATCTACCCCGCACTTTAGGAGTGTGACTTTAGAGCACTTTAAGAGTGCGTCACTCTCGTTCGTGCCTTTGGCCCTCCGCGGGCAAGAGTCGTTCATGGCATTCCATGATAAAGAGATGGAGATGGGGAAAAGAAATATCTGGCTCCTATCCTTAATAATTAAGTATTATTGCGAGCACTTTAGTCCCTCTTCGCTTATAGCTCGCGTCGAACACTTTGACTTTCGGCTCAGCTCTCCGCCCCGAGTCGGTGACCATGAACTGAAGGAATGCACTCTTTCTCTACCCCTTCAACGATTAAGATCTTTCTGTGGTCCCCCCTTTCTATATAGTCATTATATATAGTAGCTCTGATCTATCTAAGCGTTATAACATTGCGGGATCGCCTGGTGCCCTATTAGCCGATCTCGGTTTCCAGTCTAGGTTCGACTCAGTAGATTGAAGAGTCACTCGGCCTCTTCCAGCAGAATGGGGATCGGGCAAAGAGATGATGAGACCAGAACAATGACAATCTTTCTTTTCAGACGGGAGGCACGAAGAGAAGGAGGATTAATTATTTCATTTCAGAGTGTAAATGAAGTGCAAGACCATTCGACTGGGAAGCTACTCGACTGGGAGTGATTCCACTCTCAGAGGTTGAGGAGTTCTCCGCGAGATCGCTTCGCCCCTATGGTCATTATAAGAAAGAGATCCGATGCGCGCTATTCCAGCCGAGAAGAAAGAGAGAGTTGGAATTCATTCTATGTTTTTCGGAAGTGCTTATTAGTACTAGTCGTGCCTAGTTCGAGCAGACCTAGCCGATTCAAGACAGAGTGGAAGCCAGAAAAGAGTAGAAGGAGTCAAAGGATGGAGACGAGGAAGGAGCTTTATTTAGACCCGAGTAGCGTACGGGTCTCAGTGCGTGCGAATGCTTTCTCTCTCAGCTAAAAAGCAAGTAGAGGGCATGGGTTTAAGTCAGCTTTTTCTAGAGCCCGGAGTTCATGGTATGGGTGGGTTTGTGGTGTGCTTTTATGATCTTCTGGGCTCACTTCTCTCTCTATATATAAGTCGGGACATCTGGATCTGCTTCTCTGCCCCGATCCTGCTCTCTTCGCTTATATTATAGATCCGGGTACCTCTACCATATAAGGGGCCATTAGAGTATGGAGCTCCCCGCCCTTGTAGTATGCAAAGAGCATATTCGAGTTCTTGCTGGGCTACCAATACCAAAAGGGCCTTTCTCGTGACGTAGGTCCTCTATCTGCCAGTGCTCCCTTTATGTTCAAAGAGTGATAGGGATTTTTTATGGAAGCTCAGTTAGGTTGCCAGTTCGCCATTTGCTAGGGCAGGCAGAACAAGAACTTATTGACAAGGCTTACCATTGAAGAAGGTTCGACTTGTTCACTCTTTGGTTCGAGACCAGATCCTTTAAGAGATGGATTAAGACTAGTTCGTGCGCTTCCGTTGAATAAGAATCTCATTGTTCGGGTTCAGGATCCCCGCCTAGAGGTAAGATTCTTCTATTCGAGAAGACCGCATGGAGACTTTATCCGATCGAGTGGCATTGATTAGTGTTCTGAGTGCCCGTCCCATACAAGAAGCATTTTCAGCCGGTGCAGAGTGTCCAGTAGGGAAGATGACTACTATCCAGAATATAATCAATCAGACTCGAGGCGCAGAGGAAGGAGCGAGTGAGGCCTTTCCGGGAGAACTGGACAAGTATTGAATTCACACTCCGGACAGCTACCTTTCGTGCTCCGTATTCATATCACCAGAGGAGCGTCAATGTGTTTTCTTTGCCAACAGGTGCGAGGGATGTGTGGTGTGGGACTGAGGAAGTGCGAAGTAAATTGAATTGTTTCAGACCTCTCCGTGGACATACCTTAGCGGAAAAATGGCTATGCTTCTCTCTTCCTATCTTATCAAATGAGGACTTCTGTCTTGATGCTTAGGTAGCCAGGCCCTGGCCTGCGTCTTCTTTGCCTTTGTGTTATGATCTCTAACCTTGTGGAATGCTGCAATCTGCTCCAATCGCTTGTTTTGAGGCACCTGTGCTGATCTGAGAGTGAGATCCTCCTGGCGCATGGTCCTTATAGAGGATCAGGCTTTCTACAAGAGGTAGCCCTTTCTTCTCCTGTGGGGATATATGGGCCTAACCTGGGCTGCTTTCTAAGTAGTCTTCTAGTCTGCTGTGGTCCAACTAGGGCGGGAGCATAGCGAGATACCACGCGAGATACGATGAGAGTAGACGGTGAATAATCACTATCGCTGACGTCCGGCTTTCTCTTTCCATCTCAGAAAGGCGAGAAGGAGGACATAGTTCTTGGTGCTATGCAGACGTCATGCCCAGTCACTCATTCCAGTCATAGTCGTGATCTCAGGAGCGCCCCCATGCGATCAAGGGATATCATAGAGAGAAGGAGAGTCTAGCTATTCTATTCCTGGGATGGGATACTAAGGCTTAGCATATTCGTTTTAGTGTCTATGGCTCGTCTTGCTTCTTATCTGCTCTGGTCGAGGGATACTAAACGGCAAAGACCAGAGGAATCCATGAGATCGAAGGAAGCCAACGTGGGAATGGTTCTGTAGTGAAGAGCAGACCGGGGGTGAGAGGACGGAAGGTTTCTAAGCCCGGGGCACTGAGAGGGCATGAGGACGGATTCTTTATCTCGTGCATCAAGGCGTCCTGCTATCTTCTTCGGCTTTAGTGCCAGCTATCGAGACATTTATGGTGTGATGTCTATCGATCTGTTGGGACCGAGACTAGAGTCAGGCTTCCTTCAAGGACCGAGTGCATGGAATACCATAGCAGGTCTTAGCGGAGTCTGACTAGATAAGATAAGGGAAGGGTCCTTCATTCAATTCTAAGATGGGCAGACCTCATTCCGGTTGAAGCCGGAAGGGCAAGGCGATGAGTAGCAGTCGCTTACCTTTGATAGGACGGTCAAGTGCTTCCTTCTCTAGTGGGTAGGTGAAGCGGATTTTCATTCCTTCTGCACCACGTTCAGTAGTTGGTGCGAGATTAGAAGCTAAGTCCTCCCCAACCCAAGTAGAAGCGTTCAATTCAAGCCTCTCGGATTCTGGTCAGAAAGCAAGGAACCTATCGATGGCCTATCACGAGGCGCCTACTGCCTCTACCGAACTCCTCTCGCTCTATCCAATAGATCCCTCTCTTCAGCCACTGAGTTTGACGAGCCAATGGAGAGGAGTAGTCGGATTTCAGTCTCACTATTGCAGGACCGCGTGGAGGACTAGGCTCAAGGCCGGTGGCACACCACTCTTTCTTATTAAGATAAGAACAAAGGGGCGCCAACTCACACTCAGACAGGTACTTGCTGGTCTGGTTCTCATTAACCCGGCTTGCCTTCTCGAACTTCTCATTAAAAGAAGAAGGCCGATGGAGATGGCGTAGGAGCGGCCAGCGGCTAGCGGTTCAACTTAATCAAAAGACGCCCAATCAAGTTCCCGTTCCGCGGAACTCACCCCCTCTACAGAAGTATGCTCATTCCTCCATTATAGAATAGAATAATGAGTACGACCGCCTCCTTCAGAGATTCAATTCAAGCAAGAGGAGCGAGTGAAGCGGGAGACTCAAGCATAGGAGCGAGCACCTGGGAAAGAAAAGAGGCGAAGTGCTTCTTTGATCAAGTTTATCTCGGGTTTGATACCACTGACAGGCATACGAAGTAGTCGCTTAGAAAGGCATCGTCGCTCGTGAATGACTGAATTTCGAATTTGATTGATATGCCAAGTGTGTCTTATGCAACCGAAGAAGTAGGGTTTTTGAGTAGGTTGTCCTTAGTTCCCAGGAAGTACTACTCTTACCTTATCTTACCCATCGCTAGAATTATCTTGACTAAGAAATTGACTGCTTTAGCTCTCCGGTAGCTAAGCGACAGTGAATTCCTCATGGGGAGATAGGCTACTTTATCCAAGCGCTCTCTTTCCATAGTGTGATTCAGTATCTGCGATAATAATGTCCTTCCTTTTATCAGTTCCTAGCCCTCGAGCTCTCAGTTCTGCCTTACTCTTCTTTGGACTTGAAGGGCAAATCGGAGTATAATCAAAGAGAGAGCACGGCTTGCCCTAGGGTTGTGCTGGTGTGCCTGCCTTAGACTGAACCTTGCTGTAGGGAAGTCAATTCTAAGGTTGAACCTATCCTGAATCGCGACCGTCGCCTATACCTTTAGCTGACTGACACAGAACTTGCAGAAGATAAGCACACGCTGCGGGGGCGGGCTCACAGAAAATTTCTTTGGTTGGACTCACTTGACTCGGGATAGATTCTGCCTGATATGAATAGAGATTCGGGAGCACACACTTGACAGAGAATAAGTCAGGTCTTGCACACAGAGGTACGAAAACGCTCATCCAGTTCATGCCCCACAAGGGGTTGAGTCTAGACCGACAGGGACTCTCTGATATAGTATAGTCAGTACAGTGCCTCTAACTCAAAGCATTCGGCTTTGCATTCGGATAGAGAAGGATAGGTAGAAAAGGGAAGCTAACTTAGTGCATTTCATGGCTCATGATATGGCTCACTTGGTCGAACTTTGACCTTTACGACGCTGGCTCAACGTCGTCTTTAGGAACTCAATTTAGGTCCGGTTGGGGTCTTAGGCTTGACGGCTTAGGGGTACGTAATAGGGGTAGAGGGTGAAGAAAGCGCTACATAGAGGCTTGCTCAATTAGCAGAGATTGCTCAATTATTCACTTCAAATCAGAGGCTTATGTTGGGAATGTAGTGTCTAGTGACATGCCAGCTAGCGTGGACGTGACATGCAAGGGATGACATGACAGCAATGGTTGTTGTTTAGTGACTTTACAGCTGTTAGAACAGCATTGCATGACCGATGATTGACGATGAAGAAGAGTAAGGACCGGATCCAAGTCCCTGAGCCGATAGCTCATAGCGGGAAGAAAGACAAGTATATAGGTAGCTGATAGCAGAGAAAGACGAATACTATAGAACATAGTGCTCTAGAACATAGTGCTTTCCCAATGGTCCTCTCCCAATGAGTAATTGACTAAGAGATGACTAAGAGAGCCCCCACTTCTCCAATCTCCTCCTGATCGTATAGCGTATAGTCCAATCTCCTCCTGATCACTGATCGTATAGCGTATAGATTTAATGTAGCTGATCGTATAGCGTGTAGCGTGCCACCTCCTGTTAATATAGACTCCTGAGCCACCTCCTGATAGATTGAATCCTACCCTTTTTATCATGAAGACTACAAAGACAGCCCACTGGGAATGGGTAAATTGACCTATCTCCCCGATTCCCATACATCTACTGATTGAAAGTGATTGAAAGCATAGCATCGGATCTCTTAACCTACCTCAGCAGCATCGGATCTCTTAAACTACCTCAGCAGCCTGGGACTCTTTCTCGCTGCCTTTCTCGCTGCCTGGGTGTGGGTACGGGTTCAGGAAGCTCTCTTTCGATACTGATCCTCAAAGATCTACCTCGTGTGACCGTCCACGTGAACAGTCTGTCTCTTGCCTTCCGTACTTATTGTATTGGTTTTTCCGAGCTGAGATTCATTTGACTCTGCCGATCAACGAAGCCAATTCAGTAGCATAGCTCAAGCTCAAGCCTGCCTTGATCAATTCAGTAGCATAGCTCAACGAAGCCCTTCCTCTTCCCCGACCGAGTTCCCCTCCCTGACTTTTAAGCCCTTACAACTATTTATAGAGCAAGGGAAACGACCAACAGAGTGACCGACGGATAATTTGAATATAGGATTTGCGTTGCCGTGCCGCACGTGAAGGATTTATAGAGAAGTTTTCCATTTTCGTCACTGAAGGTACTATCGTTTTTTTTTATGATTATTCTTTACATCATAAGATGAGTGTGAGAGTGATTTTCTTCCCTTTCCCTTAGTAAAATGGCATCGAGGCTCGACTAAAAGGAGAGGAGAGAGAAAAGAAGAGACGATGGGTGAGGCCAGTGCAGTGGACTGGGAAGGGGAGGGTAAGTAAGCGCATATGGAGGACTCGTCGAGTGGACGCAGACACACACGAAAACTATTCCCGCTGCTAAACTCTATCCGAGGTGGCAAAGCTATTCCCGCTGCTAAACTCTATCCGAGGTGGACAACCGATGCTTTCTTCTTATACTCGTGCTTGGTGGAGATGTGAGAGGAAGTGCGGTCCCCGGGAAGATCTTTCTTTTCTTGCTGTGGCGGACGAAAGGCTAAGCGAAAAAAAGGCATGGGAGACGTCCTCCTCCTACTGATGCATTACTTCCCCGGGACAAAACAAAAAGAGAAAGCATGGTAGCGCCCTAGCCCTGGGTTAGAACTTTCACTCTGCCGCACAACAGGGAGGAAAGAGAAAGATGGACCTCGTCCGTGGGAGCCAAAGAAAATAACTATCACTCTGCTCTGCTCCTTCTTGCTTGCCCGTGGGAGGTAAAGAAAAGAAAGAAGAGAGATAATGCCTTAAATAACTGAAAGGGACCGAGACTGACTTCCTTAGGCCGAGACTCACTCACAGCATTGGACCGAGACTGACTGGAGAGGACTGCCTTACTCCATATAGTGCCTGGCCGACTATTAATTTAATATAAGTAAGTAGTAGAATAGAAAAGAAAAAAATTATCCATGAATGACTTCCGTTGGTTCGAATCCTATCCCTGCCATATAATCTTAATCTAAGTTAGAGCCAATCCAATTCAGAGGAGCGGTCCGGGCATGAGATGGTTCACGGTAGGGTAGGCTCCCGATGCATTCCCTTTGCTAGGCTAGGCGTGCAGTGCTTATGGCTTAGGTTGGGAGGCATGCTTGATCTGATCTTCGGGAGGAAAGGAAGGAAAGCGGCTAGGAGTGACTTAGCTACAAGCAGAGGCCAGGTTCTGAACGGGTCTCAGTATGGGTATTCGGTCGGATGAATCTAACATGAATCATAGGTCGGATGTCGGATGAAAGATTCCATTCTTTGTTGCGCTCGCTTGTTCCTCTAAAGCTCGTCTTCCCGCAACACTATATCTCCCTTGCTTTAGTGCTTTTCCTTTGCTTCGAGATCGATAACTTTCTTGGTCAGACAATGAGATGGCCGGTTGGTCTTCGTCCTGCGCTTAGAGAACTCTCACTGGTAAGAGCATAGATTCACTGCGCCTGTCGACTTAGAACCTTCGAAAGGACTGCGAGCCGCATAGCTTCAGAGGGGCAATCAATAGATCAGATCCCGTCCTTCCCCGGGTGCCTCACTCCCCGTTTGCTTCAAAAATGCGGAACTTGGCTCTCAGACTCACTCATCCCAGGCACTGAACTAGACTAGAAGCCTTTTCCCCGGTTCTCTTTGAATTTCTCTCTGAGACTCTTCTCTTCTACAAGCATGTGTTAAGCATATAGCTAGCGTTCCTTCTGAGCCAGGATCAAACTAGTCAAAGAACTAGAATTGGCAAGAAAAGATCAGAATGAAAAGACTGCTTCAACTGATCAGAGAGACTCGTTCCTCTCCCAAAGCAACAGTCGTAAATGGCTTTGAGGCCATTTACTCTTCTGGTCGAGCCAGAAACACTTAATAATAATAGGGCTCTACAATCTCCCTATCGGTCGATCCCTAATTATATTGTTTCACATACACATAAATCGCCCCTCTCCTTTTAGTCGAGCCTCTCTCCTCGACTTAAATAACTTGGAGCCCTCCGTCCCTCTCCTTAAATAACTTGGAGCCTCTCTCCTCTCGCATTCGCTCGAGCTCTATCTAAAGATATCCTCTCCCGCGTAGTGGGGGTCGAGCCTATTATCCTTACCCATTAAAGCGAGCCAGATTATAGTAGTATTTGAATGGCTATGAAAAACAACTCTTGATCTGCCTCCCTAACTACAACAATAGTCAAGCGATCGCGTCATTATCATTCGCAACGCCGGTCGGCTTAAAACCTAACGGCTAAAGCGATCCCAGCAAGAGTAGTGAATGAAGGAGTCTCAATTGCCCCGAAATATAACTAGTCTACAATGGCCCCTGAGGATAGTCGTAAATGGCCACGTCGCTGTCGCTCGTACCTTCTCCTTTAGACTCTTTCCATTGTATACTATCCATTCAAAAAGTAACACACTACGAAATAAAAGATCTACCTAAGAAAAGATCTACCCCTAAATTCAAGTCAAGCGATCCCGTCGACGTCGCCCCTTCTCACTCGGCCCAAGCGAATTACAGTATTGCGTGAATGGGACTTGCATACCGTACTCACTTATCAGAATAGCATATAAGAAAGAAAGTAGTAGTTCTACGAAGAAAAACACACTACGAAAGATCTACGATTCAAAAAGAAAGATCTACTAATAAACACTATACTAAATTCATTCATTGAACTACTGAAGTTCAGTATTGTCATTTAGGCGAAATTACAAAATAGTTACTAAATTCATTCATTGAACTACTACTACTGAAGTGAAGTCAAGTAGGCGGGGCGGGTTATAGTTGTATTTTTCATTCATTGAACTACTGAAGTATTGTTATTTTTGGCCAGCATTCATTCGACAAAGCATCTCTCTTCTGGGCCATTCTTTCCTTGACCCGCGCCAGCCCCTAGTCCTTCGCTCCTTGAATAGGACGCATAGCCGTCGCTTCTTCGACTATTGCCCTTACTACCGGCTTCCCGAACTCCATTCTTGAATTCGATCTTGCTTATGTTATTCCAAGGCCCATGCCCGATCGACAGAAGAATGAGTCCGAAGCTCTACCAACTGAGCTATCCCGACCATTTACCATGCATCATCCTGGTCTAGTCTTTCTCTCTATGTAAATTTATGGTACGAGTGAGAAGCCTCGCTTAAAAGTGAGGACTAAGATAAAGAGCTTGCTTATGAAACGCTATATGCCTATATGCATACTTATCTTAATTAACATAGATCCTGGAGTGTTGCCTTTACTTAGACCCTGGAGTGTTAACAGCTGCTGAAACGCAAGCAGCAACTATCACTAAGAAAGATAAAGAGCTGCGTAGGACAGACAGAGATTCAAAGGTGTGTTAACCCATAATCAATTCCTGGCTATAGAGTATGGGTATAGGAATTCTGAAACTTGAATTAGAGATTGATTTGGGGCCCCCAAGATTTCATGGCCCTCCTATTTATATTAATAAATACCCTATTCGTCTACTTTAAATATTTAATATGTATTTATTGTGAACATGAAGGAATTCTAAAACTTGAATTTTGATATTGATCAAATTGATTTTGATGAAATTGATTTTGATCACTAAAATGAAATGGCAATTCAATTTCTATTAACCGGAGTATAATGGACTTGATTAATGAGGTCTTCAACAACCGATAGGCCCATGATTTATTTGAAATGAGTTTGATTAGAGATTGAGGTATCTGTGGGTTCGATTTGGAGGTTTCTGTTAATCTTGATTGATTGAATATTGGAGAGTTATATAGTATTCCCTGTTCTAGGAATGGTTGGATTTAGGGTGTTTTGAGGGTTTTGAGGGCTAAAAGGCAATATAGGTGCATTTTCTCAACTTTTCAACCTGTTTTCAACATGATAATTGACTCTAAATTTCTGGTATATTTCTTTCTCTAATTAGGTTGAAATACCTAGGTCCATGAACATAGTATGGTGTTTATGTGTATACAATTTGCAGGGTACAGTTCAAATTGGTGGTTATGTTGGGTTTAGTATCGGGTTCAAGCTGTGCCCGTGTGATTTAGGGGCTATTTGGGGTTAAAAGGCATAAGTAGTGCATTTTGGGAGTCCATGAATAGATTCATGATTATCTGTGAATTCGATAAAGTGAATTCTGTTGGAATTGAGGGTTCAATTCCGGTAAGTAATGGGATGCTGACTTAACCCAATTTAGTGGATTTGGAGTGATTTCGGGTTTCAAATACAAGGTAGTGCATTTTTAGCTGTCTCCAAATTAGTGGATTTAGGGGTCAATTTAGGTTTAAAATGCGACAGAATTGCATTTGATGTCATGTGTTAAGCATTGAGCATCAACTTGGATTTGATCTTTTTTTTCTCCCTGACTTGAGTTCACTTTTTGAGCTTTCATTCCGATCTTAGGCCCCGGAGACCGGCTAGGCGGGACCGCAGTCCACTATATGCGAAGCACTCTTGGGCAGAGCTTTTTCGATCAACTGGAATTAAAGAACGTGGTCTTCTCATGTACATGAAGATATTCGATCTTCTCTCTATATAACATGAAAAAAGATATGAGACTGTGAAGATTCAGATGAAGATGATTCAATTCTATATACCACTCAGATTCAGATGAAGATGATTCTATTCGACTCACTATAGAATTTGAGCGACGTGAAGAAGCAGGTAGTTTGTTTTTGCTTACCTTACCTTCCGCTTAATTATATTTAGGATCTGAACATAGCTATGTTTTGTTTCGTACCCTTGCGATTCAACTATGATTCCCCTTTCATTCTTCTCCTAGGAACCCTAGAGGGGCTGACTGAACCCATCTCTGGTGGTACCTTGCTGACACAGACCATGTTTACACACCATTTGATTAATTAAAATTAATTAAGTTTTCCAAAGTGACCCGCTTTTGGAGCAGCGGATATTGAGAGTCTCCCGAACATCGTGATGAGCGAACAGTCATCCCTCTGCTATTGGATGTGCACAAGCTTTTTCATGTAATTTGTGCGCTTCTATTATTCGTCCCTTGACTTGCCCGTCTCAACGTCGCTAGAATGATAATAATAATAATCGCTCGTCCCTGCTTTCACGGGCAAAAGCTTCTTATAGTAAGAGATGTCCCGAACCCGTAACAAATCTCTCCCATCCGGTCTGGAGTAGGTCGAGCTACAATACAACTCATAATAAGAATCACGGTGTGGAGCCTCTCACCCGGAGAAGAAGAGCAGCAACAGCCAAGGCCCTTCTTGAAGGTGCTATGCCCACTAAATATTCAATCAGTCGAGCTACAACTACTTCGTCTCTCTCAACTTAAGAGCTAGCAACGGGAACTCTTACTTGAACATCCGCTGCTTTAGGTGCCAATTTCTCTTCTCAGTTACTTGATGCCCGGTCTGGCGTTGGTCCTTCTGTTCTAGGTGTAAGATGTTGATTCCAACGTCATAGGGAAATAAGCTATCATCGATAGACCCGCTTCCTCTTCAAGACCTATGTACTTCTTCCTCCGTCCCAGCCGTAGCCGAGCAAGTGTTCTTCGCCACCCCCGGACCTAGTCAATGGCTGTGAGTTGATTTACTAAGGCCTTCCCTTACGACGATGCAATCTCTTCCACCGGCAAGAGTACCTATGTTTGTCTCCTTCTACTTCAAAATCAAAGCCTAGTCTCTCGATACTAACTAATTAGTGCAGAGAGGTGCTTACTGTTGTACTTAACGATGAATACCCCATCCCATTCCTTTTTCTTATTTCTTTTGAAACCTTACCAATGTTTGGCCCGCTCTTCCCATTTCCGCAACCTAAACCTCACAAATACTTAGTTGTTTCCATTTCCTCATCTGGTGATAGATCCTCATCTTCTTCTGGCTCAAATCCCTTTTGAATATCCTGGGCACGCTCATACCAATAGCTTTAGGTACGCTTTAGTTTGAGATCATTAAAGATATGCTCGACCTCGTTTATGTCCATGGTACCATCGCACGTACCTTCAACTATCAACCAGATGAGATAGGACTTTGAAAGGTCAGAGTCAGTCTCCTCTTTTAGGTCGTTTAGCAGTTCCCCACTTTATCCCCGATAAAAGCCTTCCTGAGAAAGAAAGAAAAAGGTTTGAAGGCAGATCTCTGGGATCAGTGAGAGTTCGGAACCAGCGCTGAAAAGCCATAGTGCTAACGCACGCCCTCTAGTTTTGAAGCTAGGTGACTTCCTTTATGAGCGCGAGCCGCCACTCCTCCAGAAGGACACCGAGGTCTTCTATCTCTTGAGTGCTTTGGGGGAACGGACAATCGAGATCCAGTCCATCTTTTCCGTAAGTCAGTCCAATCTCAATTGTGGAGTCGATGAAGTTTTGGTAGCCATGCGAGCGAGCGTGGCCGGAGGCAATAGAGAGTAGGTTCAAGACCGGTGGATTCTTGTGATGAAGGGTGGTGGTGAAGCTGGATAGCAAGGGACTCGCCGGATGAAGAAACTCATAGCTCATATGGACGGGGTCAGGTGTGAGGAATGCGTCAAAAAAGTGGGTGAAGTAGGATTTGTCTATGGTGGACACGGGGGAGCTCGAACTCAGCCATGATGGCCACGGCCTGAACTCTGGTAGGTGCCGGAGACCCATGATCAAAGGGGACTGCCTATAGAAGCCTGGGGGGAAAGGGCTTCTCGTCCAGAGGAAGGGGGGAAAGTAGTGCTGAGGAGCCTTGATCATAGTATATCCCCGGCCCCTTCCTTTTGATAAGGAATCGTATCTCATAGAGGGCTTACCTATTCCAAGTGGAATTGAATGAGAGAGGATGCGGCTCCCTCCATCACGTATATCGCATTCGCTCGCTACTAAGACGGAAAGCGATGATCTCTATGCGGCGTTGCCCAGGACCCCTTTTCCGGGTTTCATTCGAGTTGTAAGTAGGTAGGATGGGATCGCTCGTGAGCTCCCAGCGGAGTAGTCCGACCCGCAGCGCCATACTAGCTGAAGAAATGGGGGTCGCATAGCTTTGCCATATTCTCAAAATGAAGATGTGGGCGGCCTATACCATTCCAAGAAAGGGTGGAGCATTAGAAGCAAAAAAAAGAGAAAACCACCTTCCAGTTGTCGTTAACTGTCTTTCCAGTCGGCGGGATTAGAATAAAATGTAAAAGCAACTAAGTCAACGCCAATTTGCTCTGGATCTACTGGCCCGGACGCTTGAATCTATTCCACCGCAAACTCATATACTACTGCAGGATCTTCTGTTGTTATTGCTCCCGCCTGTCACTACGCCACCTCAGCAGCTGGGACCCCCCAACCTTTTCTATCTATCTTTAGAAGTAGGGCGAGTGTCTAAAGACCGGGTTCTCTCTCTGAATCAGGTTACTGGGCTCTTAAGCCATCGTTGGTCGACCCCGTTTCAAAAACACTCTAGATCTCGTTAATTCTAAGGAGGAGCCCATATAAAAAGGAAGATGAGAGGGAAAGAAAAGACCTTAAGAAAGAGTTAGAGTGAATTATCAAATCCAAGGAAGCTATGCAATTAACATCAAAGACCCACTACACGGGAATTCAGATATTCAGCTTAAAGGATGTTCTTGTTCTAGGTTCTGGTGCCCTTATGAGTACTTCTTTATAATAAGAATCAAGGTGCAGGGAAAGAGGGGAAGAAAGAGTGCGAGTGAACCGCTTTGCTGTGCTTTCCAGTGAGTCTGATTTGAGTCTTCTTCCTCGTACGTTTATTCTTATTATAGTAGTGCCAGTAGCGTATAAACCGTTCAACTCAGAATCTTCATCTCTTCACTCTACAGGGGGGTCGGAAGGCTAACGAATCCTCTTATTCAGATTGCCTCGGACCGCATATGAGCTTTAGAGGGCCGTACGATTACTCGCCTATCTCTTTACATTCCAGATATTAGTTTGTCCATGAACTCTTCCCATCAACCCTCTCCCTATGGCAATTTCGGCCGCGAAATACCATTCTTTCCATTCATTCAACTATCTGCTTCATTCACTTAAGGACTCAAACATAGGATAAAGAGCTTATGAAACGATACCTAGCAAGATAGCTCTATCAGACGAGTACGGGACAGAACTGGATTCAACCTTTCGCCGGTAGAGTCCCAGTCTGAGGTAGGGAATTGAAACTAACTGAAGGGAGAAAGAGACCTAGAACAAAAGAATCCAATGAACTGAATAAGTCACTCATTCAGAAAAGAGTTCAGTGAGATATAGATAGATAATAGATGATGATTCGAGACAACCATCTATAGATAGATAATAAAGAGATCCGATACAACCAGAAAGAGATGAATGAAGATAGATGAACGAAGAAAAGAACAGTGAATATAGATGAACGAAGAAAAGGAACAGTTCAGATAGATAGGTGCTACGCGGCTCAAGTTCGGGATCGAGAAGGAGGACTAAGCTACTGCTATCCAATTGAGGAGCCTCCCTATTATCTGGGAGTTCGGTCGGAGGACTGGACTACTAACATATAAAGCCTAGCCAATGCTGCCCTTAACAATGGGAGTGAGGTCGGGGAATTAATGCCGATGCCGAACTACTGAACTATGCCTGGATCGAGGAGCTCTTTGGATGACCGGGCCTTTGATCCGCCGTCCGATCACAAGTTGAACTTGAGCGCTTGCCCGTGCTACAGCGTCTCTACTCCTCCGGTCCATCCTCTGCCTCACTAGGTAAAGGGGGGTCGGCTCGCTCTTTCCGCTCGCTTCTTTCTCTTCCTTCTCATGCATGGGATTGGAGCTTGGGAAGGGTATGCTGGCTCGCTCAGAAACCTATCCTTGAACCGCCCGCCTTCTACTCGGCTTGGAATGCTCTGCGATGTCTTCTGCTTTGGATCCGGCCCCGACCTCATTGTTCTGCCTAGGCTTCCCTTCTCTTCCGCCTCCAAGTACGGATGGTTCCGAAGTGAGGGGGAGACAGACAAGGATCCTTAGCCGGCAAGCAGTGGCCTCGAGTGAGGACTTCTTTCTACTCATGCATACGAGCAAGGGAGGGTTGCCTTACTTGCCTTAATCGAGGGAGGGCCTCAGCCCCGACCGATATAGAGCATCAGAGGGCTCTTTCTTACTATGCGACAGTACAAGACCCGGTTTTCTTAGGCCCCGTGACGTAGAGCAGAGATGCTGGACCTACCGGGAAGTCAAATGAATCTGAATTCCTATTTATTCCTGTCTTGGGGCTGCAAAAAACGAGTAAGATAGTCAGTTCTTATCTCCGAATCAGAGTAGGAGACCAGCGCTAGTGAGGGCATGTGAACCGAGCAGAGAGCGAGCTACGGGGTGGTATCGGTTCGAAAGACTATAAGACTCGTGGTCTGAAGAGAGGTCCTCGCGAGAGTGAAGTAGACCCTTTCAGTAAAGAATCAAGTACTCGGGAGCAGATGGCAACAAGATTCAGTACTTATTCTATCTATCTGCTAAGGTTGGCTCGCTTGTTGGCTCACTCCTCTTCCTAGCTAGAACCAAGAATCAGATCTGACCACGTCTACACGTCGCTATTGCTCTACTCTACTTATATTAGTTCGCTATCGCTCGTCCCGGGTAGTTCCTATCCTTACATATGGCTTTCTAGTCCCGTACAATAAACTGTCCCGTACAATAAACTGCGAACAGATGGAATGAACTCTTTATACCGAATATAACCCCCCTGTGAAGACACTCTGGTTCGAAAGGGGCCGCTCTCTAGCTAGGATCTGATTTGATATGTCCTCTAGCTCATTTCTTTCCGACCGATAGCTCCGTGAATTTCTGGGGTTAGGTAGGTAATTGTGTCCGATAGCTCAGTTTCATTCTTTATCTCCGTTGAGTTTAATAGTCTAAGAGTGAATTAGAGGTGCGAATGAGAATGTTTAGTGTTTTCCCCTTTCTTTCGAATGAACTTCACAGGTTGGGTTTCAATTAGTTCCCTTGAGTTCCCTTAAAAAGGAAGACGACTCGGTGAGGAGGCTAAGTTGTGAAGGACGGGTTCGATTCAACCTTCTATAGAGATTTCTACTCGCCCAGCCCAGGTCAGCGAACGAGGGAGGGAGTGCCTGCTTAGACCCCCAAACAGAACAATTACATTTAGATACTTCTTCGATAATCTATTTAGATAGCGGAAGCAGATATTCCACTATATTCAATATACTTGAATTAGAAGAGCAGAGCACGACTCGTTAAAAACATCGCCTTTCACTCTTTCATTGACTCTCGTTTACTGCCTTAAACGCTTAGTTTTTTCCGGCAAAAGCTGGTTCTAAACTCCCCACTCCTGCCAGAGAAGCTTGAACTTCCCGGGTCAGATGCGAAAAACAAAAGAGGTAGGAAAAAGAGAAAGAAAATAAGAGATTAAAGAGAGTGAGAGCGAGAGAGCAGATGAAAAAAGAATGAAATGACTAGACCAAACAAAAAACAAAAAACCCTTTTGGCTCGATGAATGAAGGGGCGAAGTGACGCGAGAAAGAAAGAAAAGATAAGATTAAAAGAGAATAATAAATTATAATCATATAGGAATGCACTGAAGGCAAATTCAATCCTTTAGGAAAAGTATCCGCGCTCGGAGAAGAGTAGAATTTGGATCGAAAAGTTGTCTGCATATAATATAATATAGTCTAGTCGTAAATTACAGGAGTCAAAATATACATTACTATAAAGAGGGGGGGCAATGTGAGACTCAATATGAAGAGTGAGACCGGAGGCCTTGCCAAGCCATAAAAGCACTGCGATATGCCACATCGCGCATTCGGTTTGACTCACTTTCGTAGTGCATGTAAAGAGTTGGAGACATGGTCCAAGCCAAATGCTTCAAAGAGAGACGCTTGATTGACTTTTGAGGAGCGAGAAGTCTTCAGAGAATAGAAATGAATAGAAAACTAAATGCAATGAAAATCCAATTGAAATAGAGGAAAGGCTCACGCCTGGGCAGCAATGAAAGAAGAGAATTAAGGCAAGAAAAAAACGAAATAAAGCATTTCTGCTCCCTTGAAGGATAGTTGACTGCTGCTGTTTGGGATCTTAGTTGAAGTCCCGATAAAGCGTACGAGACTGAGCAGCCTACCTCGGGCTCGGGAGGGACGTATAACTCATGAATAACTCCTACTATTCAGCTGCTGCTTATCTTTCTCCATCTTGATATCTTGGAATGAACTCTAAGGGCTTTAGTAGCTGCTTTTGCTTTGCTTTTCTTTGAATATCCGGATGTTATTAATAGTGTAGTGTCTTCGGCCCTTTTAGTCGAGCGCGTCATTATCATTCGCTCCTATCCTCGAGCAGTTGTCTGTATAAGTAAAGATAAGTATAAGCCCTCCCCTCTCTCTCTCCCGCGTAGTGGGGGTCGAGTATGTCGGTGCCCTCGTTCCTAGGTAAATGGTCAGAAAGATTTTGATAAACCCCGTGTTTTTTGACTAAACGGAGATTTCGCTAAGGAAGATCAATTTTCAATCTTTTGATAAACCCCGTTTTCACTCAACTCACTTTCCCGCAGGTAAATTGCATCGAGGTCTTGTCGAAAGTGATAAACCCCGTTTTCACTCAACTCACTTTTCCCTAGGGACATCTAGGTCTTTTCGAAAGTCAAGTAGGAAACCCGTGTTTTTTGCCTTCCCGTCGTTGACACTCGGTCCTAGGGAAATTGGATCGAGGTCTTGTCGAAAGTACGAAACCCGTGTTTTTTCACTCAACTTCCCGCCGCTCTTAGCTCTTTACCCTTCCCTGTACTAATATGTGTTGATTGTGCCCTCTCGCTACACCGCAGCAACAGTCTAACATTCCAAGAGTTCATGGTAAAAACCAGGAATTTCAATTGAACCAAAAACAGGAAAAACAAACTCAACAACAAGGGCGCCTCGTAACGGGCAAGTAAGGCGGAAGGCTAATCGGGAACCCAGTGCGATCCAAGGGAAAACTAGTGAAGAAACGTGGAACTGGTTATTGTGCACAACACAAGAAGGCAACGATTGAATCTGCTTCCCAATTATTTCCGGCTGAGGACGGCATAGGGCTCTGACAGTGAAGACCTAACACTGTTAGGATCAGCCTGCAGGACGCTTAACCGCTAGTCAGGGAGAGCAGGACACGCGACATCGACTGACCGAGGCTCCATACCTGATATAATTAGGGGGCATTGAAGGAAAGGAAAGAACTCATAATTTCTATTTACCTGCTCGAAACCTCGTTTTTGTTTTTAAAATAAGAAGCTAACGCAAGTTAAGGAGATATGAAATAGATTTTGTCTCTTTCCGAAGGGTGTGTAGTACCCTCTCCTTTTGTGGGCCAGCGGGGTCTCACATCCCGTCAACAAAACCTTCTGGTTAACGACACGGGCTCATCATTTACTAACCTTCCCCCCATACCCCCTATCCGGGAGGGAGATAAGCCCTCGACACCATCCGGTGTTCAGTGGTAATGGGTGTGGGAGCCGTTTAGCATCCTGTCATTCTCCTTCGGATAGATGCACAGTAGTTTTTTATTCCAAAAAAGGTCTAAAAAAACATTAGAAAAAGGCTTAAAAAGAATCACACTCTTTAAGCAACTTTGACTCAATTGTCTCTATTTTATTAAAGGATTTGTTCCAGAAAAGAGCTTGAAAAAGAGGATTGATGCTTCGATTGCTTCCAGAAGGGGCTTGAAAAGAGCCTTTTGCTTAAGCATTTCCTCTATAAATGCGTGCTGAAAGGCACTTTCAAACTCTCGAAGGCACAAAACAAAGCCTGTCCAAAAGCAAAAACTGTCCCCGGATCCCAAAAGGAGGCCGGCATAAGGCTGGGACCTCTTTATATAAGAACATAGTGCCGTACTTCTCACTCTAAATGAAGAACTCAAATAGTCTGTTCGGCACCCCTTTCCGAACAGCAACATATGCCGTCTTTGATGTTCATTGCATTGCTTTTCCAGTAGAGACGGCAACAGTCGAATAAAAGAATGGCTTTGGATACCGTAGTCGTGAATGGTATTGAACCATTCACTATTCAAAACTACGAAAGATCTACCGTTCTCACTCAAAAAACAAGGGACGAGCGGCAGCGACGTGTTCAAGGCCCGAGGCAACGACGGGGTTAGACGGGAAGCAGCTAAGTGTAGACGGGTTCGACCATAGGGCCGAGGCTTAGAGGGATCGACCTATTAGTATGAGGGAGATTGCAGACGTAAGGAAAGAGTCAATGGTGTACACACCTTTAGATATTCGACCTGTTGCTTGGCTCGTTTTAAAGTAAGGGCAGGGATAGGGATAAGATCTTTCGTAGTGTTTTTTTCATCAAGGAGTATAAATTGCTACGCAATTTACGACTATCCTCAGCCATGTTAGACCTGTTGCTGAGAGAGAGAGAGTGTTTTTTTGTTTGGGCCGAAATATCCTATAAGATAAGAATAGTGGAGGGATCGCTTTAAGTTAGTATGGCAGGTCCGAGTGACAACGACGGGAGCGACAGCGACGAACGAACGATAGTGACGTCCTAGTGAAGTCACTTCTGGATGAATAAGAGTTTTCTTTCTATATAACTAACAATGAACAATTGAATAAGAGAAGAAGACGTAGGGTCGACAAAGACAATCGGTCAGAACAGTCTAATGAGAAAGCGTCTGTTCACGTCAGGCAATGGTTTTGTTGATGTAGTTGATGTCGAGATTGGGAAAGTGTGAAGGATATATATCAAGTGTTCAGCGAGGGATCTTTATAGGTAAGGTAGCCAGTCTTTACTTAAGTCGGCCTGACAACTCTCAAGCAATCAATGCCCAATTCCATCCTTAGTCTATAGTTGGAAAAACCAACGCCAACGCTTGATACAAGTCTTCTTAAACTCGGGAGCAGAGCAGTCAAAGAATGGAAATTCCAATGATTCTTTATTCATTATCATGGCGATTCCTCACAATCGCTCCTTGTGATGCTGCGGAACCATGGCAATTAGGATCTCAAGACGCAGCAACACCTATTATGCAAGGAATCATTGACTTACATCACGATATCTTTTTCTTCCTCATTCTGATTTTGGTTTTCGTATCACGGATCTTGGTTCGCGCCTTCTTGCATTTCCACGAGCAAACTAATCCAATTCCGCAAAGGATTGTTCATGGAACTACTATCGAGATTATTCGGACCATATTTCCAAGTATCATCCCGATCTTCATTGCTATACCATCGTTTGCTCTGTTATACTCAATGGACGAGGTAGTAGTAGATCCAGCCATTACTATAAAAGCTATTGGACATCAATGGTATCGGAGTGCGCCTCAACACGAGGAACGAGGGGTAGAGTTCATTCCAAGATCTTTCTACGTTTTTCATGTCTAGTCGTGAATGGACGATAGCCACGTCGCCCCGTCTACACTTAGCCCCGTCTACACGTCGCGATGGGAGTGAGAATACTAATACAAATACTGCTCGTCCCAGCAAAACAAAACACTCTCTCTCTCTCAGCAACAGGTCGTGAATGGGTAGAGATTCAAAACAGAACGTAGAAAGATCTTACATATCAGCAGCAAGAGTTATGGTATTTCCCGTCGGCAAAAATAAAATAGTAGTAAATTGCCCCGTCGGATAGTCTACAATTGCTACGCAATTTATACTCCTTTTATTTATACTCTTCCATTCACGACTACGGTATTATATGCCATTCAGATATTCGACTACGGTATGCAAGTCCTAAAAGATAAGAGACTGTTGTTAGCGTGATCGAGCGTAAGCGAGAGAAACGAGGACAAGAACTCTCATAAAGAATAAAGGCCGAGTGGTGCAACGAAATCGGTGGTTCGCGAAGCATCTGGCTTACCGGTAATCTCCCATTCCCGTCGTCGAGAGAGTAGTTGAACAATAGCATGCCAGAAACGGGGAGTTGAGGTGCTTAGACCTATACCCCTAATTGCTCCCTGCATAGGAGCCTATGGTTCCATTCTTTTTATTGCTGGAGGTACACAGACCTCGACTACTAAAGTAAAGTGGAGCGATATACGATTCATAGATGCTAAGCCTGCAATGTCCGATAACGGCGCTGAAGTAGTTCATCTATCGGCACCACAGCAGTGGCATACTACTTTGGACCTAACGGCCGGCCCCGTGACCTTTCGGAATGGGGGATCCCCGTTGGCAACAACCACGGTAGTAGTTGCTGAAGGGCCAAGAGAGGACAACGTTCCTGCTCCTCTTTCTTCGCTTCGGGGACGGAGGTCCTACGGTAGGTAAGAGCATGCACAAGCACTTGACCGAAGGGGACCAGCGCTTCTACTCCTCCACCGAGGAGCCGTTCGCTGCGAGAAGCAAGGTACGAGCATCGCGACGTGGAGGGCTCGACCTAAAGTAAAGGGCCGAGGCTTAGAGGGATCGACAGGGAGATTGCAGACGTAAGGAAAGAGTCAATGGTGTACACACCATTGACGACCTGTTGCTTGGCTCGACCTATCTTATTTGGGAGATTGTATAAAAGATAGGCTCGCCCTTAATTTAGTAAGTTTGTTGGGCAGGGGCGAAGAGCTGCCCTAGAACTTAAATTGGGAAGGGGCGAAGAGCTGAGCCGTTAGGCGAAGGGATAGATCTTTCGTATGAGTAGTGTGTGACTTTTTGAATCAAGGAGTATAAATAGCTACGCAATATACGACTATCCTCACCATTCACGACCTGTTGCTTGGCTCGTTTTAAAGTAAGGGAGAGAGAGAGAGTTGGACATGGAAGGAGTGAATGGAAAGAGTTCATGGTACCATTCACGACTACGGTATTATAATTATATGCCATGTTAATATTCGACTACGGTATGCAAGTCCTAAAAGATAAGAGACTGTTGTTCGGGAGAGAAAGATAATTTACCTACTTTCAGTCTCCTTTATCTATATAGAGTCTATATCCTCTGTCCTTCTTTATATAAAGAAAGAGTAGGGTGACTCAATCAATTGGGGGTGGGACCTGCTGGCATAATGCACGCTGGAACGTGGGAATTCGAGGTCTCATGAACTCATTTTCGTGGACAAACTTTCCGGTCAGGCCTATGGATGGATCCTTTGAGATCTACGGGCCGGCCATTCACATGAGCATAGGGAATCTATACTAGAGCGTTCGACTTGGCCCCTGACAGGATAGGTGAGGAATCACTCTTGATCTGATCGGCCTACAACTTCGCCGAGCCGACTAGCATCCCTTTCCACTGCGCATTTTTCTCACCAACGACGACTCTAGGATCGAATTAGCTTTCCGTGGTGAACTGGTCGTCCCATACCTTCTGCCTTTCACATTCTTTTTTAACTAACTCAGTCTTTTTCGGTTCCAGCTTAACTGAAGTAGGTAGGGCTGGGCGAGGTCCCCTCTTGCCTATTATTAAAGTGAGTAAGCGGGCCTTCGATTCAACCGGGGTGGTCTCTGAGAGGGGGGTTACTTACTAAAGAAGAATAGTGCTCTTTATATTATAAGAGTAGGCGTGGAGAGCTTTTTGCGGGGAAACTTGCAAGTCAAGTTTGGGGGGAGGCGGGCGTCGACCCAACCTTATGAGTATTCGGACTATAACAGTTCCGATGAAGAGTCACTCACTTTTGACAGTTATACGATTCCAGAAGATGATCCAGAATTGGGTCAATCACGTTTATTAGAAGTGGACAATAGAGTGGTTGTACCAGCCAAAACTCATCTACGTATGATTGTCACACCTGCTGATGTACCTCATAGTTGGGCTGTACCTTCCTCAGGTCTCAAATGTGATGCTGTACCTGGTCGTTCAAATCAGACCTCCATTTCGGTACAACGAGAAGGAGTTTACTATGGTCAGTGCAGTGAGATTCGTGGAACTAATCATGCCTTTACGCGTGCGCCCGGATACATAGGCCGACTGCGGAGCCCACTCTGGCTCAGCCGCACCACCCGGGGTCGGGGTGCGAGCCACCCGAGAAGCAAGCTATTACAGCGAGCGGCTGGAGCAGTAGGGAGCCGAGGAGCAAGGCTGTAGATAAGATAGAAGAAGGGGCCAGGCTCCCGGTAGAGCAGGGGAGAGGGTTAGGATAACGAACTTGAAACGCGGAGCCCGAGCGGCCGGCGAGCGAGTGGTTAGTGGCAAATAGCGCCCTAGTTGATGGCATTCCTCTCTGCGGCTGGCACTCGAGGAACCACGGGACACTCCATACAGAGCAAGCAAGTCTTAGGGATGAGAGGCCCGCGCAAGGACCTCAATTCTCATTAGGAGGTCGAACCAAGGACCTATAGAAGTCGGGGCTAGCCCGTCCCCATGGCAACGCTACAGTGTCCTGAGGGAGGAGTTTAGAGGCCTTATAGTAGCACGGACCTCTTTTTCATTCTAGGTCATGCGAAGGGGGCCAGTCCTTGATCGTACAGTTATTAAACAATGAAAAGACAAGAGACGCTCTCAACGGCTAGGCGCCACTCTCTTGATGAGTTATTCCAGCTTCTTCATTCTTTCGTGCCGCGGCGAAAACACAAAAAGGGCCGTCTCAGCTACAGGAGAAGGACCTGGCAGAGACTACTTATCCTCTTCTTGTTCCTAGCCATCTGTTACAAGTCCGGGAAGCCTGGAATCATCAATATGAGGGATCCCTCAAAATAGAGAAGGGCGGGCAGGCAGGGCCGACCAAATTGTGATAAGGGTAGGGATAGGGATAGATTCTTTCTACGTTTTGAATCTCTATAGTGAATGGTCTTTCCCCTGAGGATAGTCGTAAATTGCTACGCCCCAATCGTTCATGGCGTCGGATAGTCTTAGCCATGAACTCTCACCTGTAATGTTAGACTAGGTATTATATTTCGCCATTCACTATATTACTGTAATCTGCTGAGGGTTAGAGTGAATGGAAGGAGTATAAATTGCTACGCAATTGTAGACTATCCTCAGCCATGTTAGCAATACTGTAATCTGCTTGGTACGAGCATTATTATTATTCGATAGCGACGTGATAACGACGGCCTCCCCCCTCTTCCCGGTCAATATAGATGGGAAGGAGACCGACTCCGCCTCTTGTATGTACACCTGAGTTTCCGGGTGGGGCCGCCGTGAAGATCTAGGAGTGTGAGCAGTACGAGCTGAAAGGCTCTCATACTGTTTGGAGGGCAGGGGGCATAGATGCCAAACAAACCTGACCCCTATCCATCGTCGTAGAAGCTGTTCCTTTGAAAGATTATGCTACTCGGGTCAAAAATCAATTCATCCAGCAAACCAACTAAACCGGGGAAGCTACAGCGGAAATTCAATTGTAGGGTGAGGGAAGGGGGAAGGGAAGGCTTCGCTCGCTCGCTCAATTCGCTCTAACGCTCGTGGAGTGCATAAGCCTGAAGTAGGGCGAGGCCTTACGGAACGAGCTCGTAAGTCAGGAACGAGCCTTGTCTACGAAGCACGTCGCCCCGTCTACACGTCGCGATAAATACTAATACAAATACTGCTCGTCCCAGCAAAACAAAACACTCTCTCTCTCTCAGCAACAGGTCTAACATGGCTGAGGATAGTCGTATATTGCTAC
>JBBPFP010759965.1:0-15913 GCA_037974795.1 Kaempferia galanga | reverse complement strand
AGACGCTTACACTTGTGACTTGCGGAGTAGGACTCATCACAGTTAAAACAGTGGCCCTTGGCTCTCTGTTCTGCCATCTCGGCGCAGCTCAGACGCTTGAAGAATGAAACAGGTGGAGTCTCCTAGTTGATGTCCCCCGTTGTCTTAGTCTTCGCCAAAGGAGGGCTTCTACTACTGGTGTTGAGCTTGGTTGTGTCCCACCCCAATTCGTGGACCACCCCAATTCGTGAGAAGTGGCCCCCACCTCGATGGAAGCACTGTTTCCGTTCTAATGCCCGGGCCATATTCATTGCAATGCCCAGGTTTCAAGGCTTTTGCCGTTTGATGTCGATATGGAGATCTTCGAGTAGCCTTACAGTGAACAAGTTAACATGTTGTTGTGGTCGGAGGTTCGAAGTTCGGGCAAGGTGGGACTAGAGCTGCCGCTGGTAGTCTTCTACCGAGCCTGCCTGCTTCAGATTTGCTGGCTCTCTCAGAGGGTTGTTGCTCATAGGCGGCCCAAATCGAATATGACAATGGTCTTTGAATTGCTTCCAAGTTATATTTGGCTCTTCTTGTTCCATTTGATCAAATTAAAGTTGGGCTTCCCTTACCAAGTGGAAGGCAGCAAGGTCGACTTTGTCAGCTTCTGTGGTCCTTTGGTTGGCAAAGAATTTTTCGCACCTTTTAACTCAGCCTAGTGCCTCCCCTTCTCCATAATAGGTGGGGAACTCCATCTTCAAGTACCAAGGAATCATGGTGTCGTTGTGGGCAGTTCAGGCCTAACCTCCGAGGCTTTGGAAGGGCCACACTCCACGCGGGTAGGGTTGTTTGTGGTGGGGCACCGACCATTGTCTTGTATCTTGAACAGTATGGGATAACTCGGCCATCTGCTCCTCTAGTCTTTGCTGTGGGAGGAGATATGCTCCATGAAAACTTCTTGTTGCGAGGTCATCGAGTTTGGATGGAATAAGATCTGTGTCAGCTATGATACCAAGTTCTTATGGTCCCGAGTGCAGGACCGAGTCACAGGTTGAAATTCAGATCCGGACTTGGTCATGCAACACACAAGGAGGTAGGGAGAGGGAAAGACTAGTTCTAGATAGAGTCCAATTACTCAAGTTTTCTCTCGCCTTTATTAATAATAACGCTGCTTGTATAAGGAGTTAAACATGACACTATTGAGGAAAGACCAACCCATAAAGGAAACATGGAATCAAAAATAGAAAAACTAATTATGCCATATTTGTTTCTACTATAGCAATAGTTAAATTAGACCATTATTTATTTCTACTAATTAGGTAATAGCTAATTTATTCATACTATATCAGTAGCTAATTTATTTTATTTGCTTTCGACTATAGAGGCGTCCAAAAAAGGCATCCACCTCAGCGTCCACATCTCACACACACACACACATAGAGAACCATATAAAGTCTCATAGCAGGTCACTTCAATGAGCTAATTACCATCACTAGCATACACGTTTAACTCTCAACATTCTAATGTCTCCCGCTAGTGAGGAACAACTGCTTGGATAAACTAAGGAGTATAACACATGTTAATCTCACGGAATTGATGATGTCCAAACTCATTAATTCAATGACTAGGGATTATTTCAATACATTCATAATTGCACACTTAGAGATGCTCACTAGTTTTGATCCAGTCACAAGTTCTCTCACGTTATGAATCGTAAATGAATTTAAGATCCAATCATATACAGAGAATGCGTACTCAAATAGTAAATTTCTATTTATCTAATAAATAGTACTGTGATTGCCTTATGACACCTCTCAAATATAACAAATATGCAGTATAACCTTTTGGCTATATGTTGTGTGTGACTACTGACTGCCTTGAAGCAAATTAAGGGACACTCCTTGATTCTTCTAAGCCAACGACTTATGCAGTGAATGGCATTCCTCTGTTCTATGACTTCTAGGTCTTCCACTAGAGATGAGATGATGGTTAACCTTTAGAGATCATAGTAAGTCCAAAAATCATGTCAAATTAGTCCAAATCCTGGAGTCAAGATAATTCCAAGTAAATCTGAAGTCCAATCATCAGGACAAATTTAATCACAAAATTCTTGTTGTCCGCAGTAAGTCAAATACAAAATACAGAATCAACAAGGCAATTTCTAGTCCAGATTACCGCTTCAATCAGAAAAATAAAAAAAAAAAATCCTTAAGTGCAAAATCTTTAAGTGTCGAAATAATCATCTAGTCGGGCTTGTAAATTTTTAGCCGTTTAATACATTGGACATGCTCTCAGTTATTTAATGCATTGGATATGCTCATGCTTAATTCCTAATAATATTGAAAAGCTATCCTTGATTAGCGTTACTGGAGTATCCAAGAGGCTGGATATCTGTTTGGGATCTTACCCATAATAGCTGATCTCTTGTTGATCAGTTACCCCAGTCTTTTTTAGGCTGAAGTTGTAGGGCCAACTGTTACAAAAGGTGAGGATTAGTGTATAACAAATGTTACTAGTAGTATACATGTCAAATTACAAAAGAGCTCTGCAAGTCACACAGAAACTAGAAAAATGATATATTAAATCAGTAATTAATAGAAAAGTGTAAACTAATATATGTATTCTTTTGTCATTTATTTAAGGGGTTTTAATTGGTTACATCATTAAAGTTGATTATGTTTTCGATCTTGTTGTTTTCCTATCTAACTAGCTTCGGTTTTCTGAGACCAATTTATAATGTATTTTGTCTATTAAAAAAACATTTTCTGTCGTTTCATTTGTCATCCTGTAAGTTGTACGTCCGATTACAATCTGATTACATAGCTTCTATGCACATTTAATAACATTTGTTTCAGATATGATTAAATGCTGTTTTCTGTAACCATTGCTCATCTTACAGATATGTGCAATCGTCAACTTAACAGAGCAACAAAAAACTCCAAAATTGATTGCCGAGAGTACATGGAACTATGAGATTTGATTCATGTAGTTTGATAACCATTTACCAATGAGATTCACTTGTTTTCTTGGATTATATAAGACACAGAGCAATGCCTCTAATCAGACTCATGTGCACTGAGGAGAAATTTTATTTTCAACTCACTATTTTGGAAATCTACTGATGAATCAACTATCAAAATGAAATAATCTTGTTTACTCTCTTTTTCTTACGGAGCTTGTGGTTGCTCAACATCACAAGTGTGTCAATCTACTGATCATTTATGCTTGGTTTGATAGAATTTGATGCTATGAAAAGTAGCAAGTGTGTCAATGTTGTCCCATCATGCCATGTCTTTATTAATTCTTTGTTCTCTTTTATGTTTCGCATTTATACTTTGCTTTGCTTTCTCTATGTATGAATTTATCACTTATCAATTTTCACGGAATCGATTTGGTATTAAGATTATGCTTCAAGATTGTAGATTGTGTATAGGGCACCATCTCGATTCCCACTTGCTGTCCTCAGTTTGGGAGGATCGAAGTCTTATGTTGTATCTGTGCCCACCATTTTACTATCCATATGTTTCATACACTGGGCTATGCTTGTCTTAGAAGATCAATATTTGTGGGAGTTTTATAATGAATATTCCTTTGTCATATGGCTGTTTTCCAACTGAAATATTGATACTTCTATGATCTTGTCAAACTCTCACTGCCAGCTTAGTTTCATATTTGAAGTTGTGTTATTGTTTAAAGTTTTGCTAACATATCGAATCATCTCATCTTGTGTCCATTTTACTCCTACAAGTCTGCGCTTTTAATTAAATGACACTCTCTACATGTATTCTTTCGAGATTAACAAATGGTGACCCGCACGCGCTGCACAAATTTATATAAATTAACTTTTGAAAATAAGTTAATTAATTTAAAGTTAAAACTAATTTTTAAATTTATAAAAATTATATATTTTAAATTATCTACATGTGATAAATTAATTTTTAATGGAAAAGGCTAACATTAAGAAACTTGATTTTATATGTGAATTTAATTCAAAATTAAATATATAGAAGTGATCCACTCGCGTTTTAAAACGTGAAATTATTTTCAATGTTTTACATGCCTATTATCAGTTTTTTATATTTAGTTGCTAAATATTATAATTTGTATAATATTTAAGTATCTAAATGTCTGTAACAATTTGTTTCTGAAAAAATGTCATAAAAACCACGATAACTATTAAACATAGGTTAAAGCAAACAACATAACTAATCGTGCATTAGTAATGATTATAGGCAACAATGTGGAGATAATATTTTTTTCTCTACAAATATATAACAAGTGCAGCATTGCTGGCTCTTAATCAAATAATTTTGATATTTTTAGAATGAGGTTTAAGTTAAACTCATTTTATGTTTATTCTCGAGTTTGTGATGTGCGCATAATGTACACGTTTATGCATCAAATGTTTAGAGGCATGCAGAATATAGGGGTTGACTCAATAGGGTCCAATCCAGGAAGCTAGTCTAATGCACATAATGACTAAGAAGTCCGGATTAAATTTCTCGATGAGCACATATTGTTTAGATCTTCCAGGGCCATCGGTATGAAACAGCATCTGGATTTATCTGTGAATCCTTTGAATATGTTCCAGAAGTAGGTGGGAACATCAAAGCATGCAGCAAGTACTTGGGAAGGCATGCAGACAGAAAAGTGGATAGTGACGGCAGGGAAGCAACGACAGATCATCAGGGTAAGGAGAGATATGCCCGAATCTTCTTTCTTGTCTATTATATTTGTTTCCGTCCTAGACATGTGCTTTCTCTAAGTTCCATAAGAGATGAGATAAGATTGTTTGTGAATCTTTGCGTTTGAGCATCATAGATTCATAAGGGAAGTGGCATGCACTAATAAGTGAAAGTTATCCATCCATGCAGACACTCGAAGCTAAGGAAAGAAAATTAAGTTGGTCAAGTTCGATTTTTACCAACTGACAATTAATGAGGATGTAGAGAGTTGGGTAACCGCGCGTGATCTACCAAACTCTACGATTAATTCCTTGCATGCCAAGCTCCATTGCTTCCTCTTCTCGAGCACAACATCAAAATAGGAAACACAGAAGAATAGTCATGAGTTGCAATATTACAGGTGCAGAGAAGTGTCAACTTCTGTCCCATTAGACCATTTAGACGTCGTCGTAGAGGCACGCATGTTATTAGTATCGGACCACAAGCCTCCTGTGAATGAGGTCTCGGCCGGTGGCGGGAATTCCGAATAGTTGAAATGGTACTCCATCTGAAGGGATAGGGAACCGCATGGAGGCCTGGAGTGGCGTATCCTATCACCATGCAAGAACCACTTGCGTTGTTGTGCACCTTCAGCCAGCACTCGCAGGATCTGCCTCTCCTCCCTCATCTGTTTGATTTGCTGCAGCCGCCTGAACCTCTCTTGCAGCAGCGCGATGGACGAGCAGAGGACGAGATCATCGTGCTTCTGCCTTGACATTGTTCCCGCAAGGACTCTGATGCAATAGTGGTTTGAGTTGCTGTGCGAGCGACCATCCATCTATTTTTATAGGCAACAAAAGTTTCCTTTCCGAGGAGGCAAGGCTTTTGTTGATGTCGGTACAGGTTGAAGGACCGAGTCGCGAGGCAAGTCCAAAGGCCAAATGGATTTAGCATTTGGATAGCCTCTTCGAGGGAATAACAGGAGTGGAGTGGTAATTTGGCTGCACTTTAGCTTTTGCAATGGCCATTGGTTAGGAACTGCCGCCCGTCGCCATTATCTATATGTCATCGATCTCGCATTCATTTTAAATTTAATTTCTGGAGAGGGGAATGATTCTTGGGTCCGGCGATGTCTCCTGGAGAAGAGGGAAATAGCATAGGCTAGGCTGTGCTAGGCTATATCTTTTCTAAATCGACTCACGACTTTTCGCCCACTTTATTTAATTTGTCTTTGAGCGATTGGAAGCGCATGGCATGCTCTCCGTCAGCAGACCTTAATTCCTTGTCGCAGTGAGTACAAAGCTCAAAAGGACAAGTACTTTTCTTTCTTAATTAAACTTGTCTTTATTGCATCCGTTTCTCTTTGCCGATCACAAGGCTTGGAGCTGAGATTTTGATCATAAGGTTTCATGGCTTGAAAATTCTTCCTGTATGTTCTTTCCCTCTTTTCTTATGTCTAACATAAAGCGTACAGTTGGATCACAATTACCCGGCGAGTGCGTCTTAGGCAGGACAAACAAGTCTAATTAATAAGAAGATTTTAAAAAATCTAATTAAATTAGTTTAAAATAACACGTCTTTATTTTAACATTTAAAATTAGTTTATCATTTTTACTAACGACTTCATAGTTCAACTGTAAACAATCACTATTCTATATATATAAAAAAGTTGTTTAATAATCACTTATATTATTAATTTTTGTTTATAAAAATAATATTTAAAAGTTGTTTTTTAATTCTTTTTTTACCCAATTTTCCATAACCCTCACATAGATCAATCACTCAGCTAATTAATAGCAAATGGAGCTCAACTGGAAGATTAGGAAGATCTAATATATCAGAGATAGAAGAAGAATTAGTGCCATCTCGATAACAAATGCGCCTGCCCAGAGAGAAACTAATTAACCCTAATTGTCTTTCTCCCATCACAACGCTGGTTGCACACCAATTAAATCCCTCTTCCTGTTCTAAATAATTTTACCCTAATTAATCTTCCAAGCACTGTCCAATCACCAGAATGGTCATGAAGTCGACGACGGATTTACCGACATTCTTTGTGATATCGTCATCCACCCGAATAGCTCACAATGCTCCGAAATCCCACAGGTGCAATCCAGTATCGTTTGTCCATGCAGCCACGTATCTGTTGCTGGCCGCCATGGCGGAAGCGATCCCTATCCGCTGCCGGAATATGTAGAGGAACTGGCCGGTGAAGGAATCCCAGATCTGGACTCCTCTCGAGGTGCAAACCAGCGCGTAGCACAAGTTCATGCACCCTTCTAGGCTAGGGGTCCCCTGCTGGAGCTCTGACCGCCGGAACGCCGTGAACCGGCTCACGTCCGTCAGCGCTGGCGCCTCCCTCACCTCCGCCACGCCCCGCGAGTCCACCACCATCACCCGCCCAGCCCCCGCGTCAAAAGATCCCACCAATGCGCCGTGTCGGAGCTCCCTCTGGTTTAGAATGGTTCCTGTGACGCCGTTGAGATCGAGCACTTCCATGCTCGAGACGGTGCACCCGACGACGACTCCCTGCTCCAGAATCCGCGCGCGGCCGACCGCTGACTTCAGCACGTCGGTGAGCATATGCCAGCCGACGAGGGCCGCAGAATCCATCAGGCCCCCGCCGACAAACACGAGCAGTTCCGTGGCCGCGTCCCACACGTGCCACGAGTGCCCTGGCGCACCGGCGAAGAGGCCCACCCACCACCGCGCGTTCCCCGCGAAATCCACCATCGTGCCGTCCACCACGAGGTTTCCGACGAGCGCCCGCCTGGGGGGAGCTCCTGAGGAACCGAGTTCGGCCACGTGGACGTCGCCATCCTGGGAGGCGAAGGTGAGCCGGTCGTCGAGCAGGACGAGTCCGGAGATTGCCTGGGAGAAGCGACCTAGGCGGTCACGGTGAGGGTCTGCACGGAAGGTGGCGAGGAGACGCCCGGAGGGGACGTCATAGAGACGGACGGAGCCGTCGAGGAAGCCGGCGGCTAGGTGACGGTCGGAGAGGGCGAGGCGACGGCAGGACATGTCGTCGGAAGGAGGGAGGAGGGGCGAATAGACGTAGCGGCCGGCACGGAAGTTGGCGGCAGTGCGGTGGAAATGGATGTACTCCTCGCGCCAGGAAGGGAGGGAGCGGCGGCCGCAGAACCAGATGCGGCGGCAGAGGACTTGCCAAAGGAACTCCGATCCGGCGACGGCTCTCCACGTCGGACACACCTGCGATATTTTGCCTCATGAATGAATTATTTCATTCGCTAAAATTTAACAAAATGGTCAAAACTTCGTCCAGATTTTCAATAATGCGATTAAAATGCCCTGTCAAATTAGATTTGTTCCAATTATTTGGAATCTACACTATGAATCTTATCATCCATCGAGATTTATACTTAAATGCACCAGTTGACAAAAGAGTTAATAATTCATCAATAAATATCAATAATTTAAATTACCGTAAGTATTTTACATCTTATATTTCTCAAGAAGCTAAGTTAGAAACATCTGTGGCATTTTCAAATAGGCATGCCATTCAAGTTTTCCATAGCAATTAATATTAATCTGAAAAAGTAAGATCGATCATCAGCTGAGCAAATCATGCTGATTAGTGATTGTTAGTTATTACTATTAACACAGTTAAAGCTTGTCCAAAATTGTTTAGAGTACACTAAAATTAATCAACTTTGGATTAGTCATTAAGCAGCACTAAATAGACGGGGCAATGGTAAATAAATGGCAATTTTTAATGCAATAAAACTTAATTGTCTATTCGCTAAAACATTTAAGGTATATCCTTATTTTGTGTACCAAAACAAGTGAATAGGAAATAAATATAAAGAGACAAAAATAAACAAGTTCATGAAGTACATTGCATGGCAAGTAGAGGGTTTCTAACAGATACATATTAAACATAATAGGTCTTTGCTTCAAAAAATTTGCAATTACACTCCTATGAAATAATTTCCAGGCAAATGTAAAACTAAAGGTCTGTCTTAACTAACATTGGTTGTTAGTATCGGTCATAGTTAATTGAATTTATAATGTTTAGATAAATACAAAGTAGAGAACTTGTATGTATTGTTTTTATATTAGTCAATATATTATTGCTTACCATTTTTATTGATATTAGAAGTAGATGCTTAATAAATTTTTTAATTATACTTTCTCTTTTTAATATGATGTTAATTCTAATATACTTTTGTTGAATGATGATGGTTAGATGCAAATAAAAAAAATTATTAGTAGTAAAGAAATCCAATCTTTTAATGGATATGAATATGAGAATAGATATCTTATACCCGATGGGTATGAAGATAGAGGATATAGAATCCGACTCATTATCATACCTACTTAACACTAGTTACTTTGATTTTCATCTTTTATATATTTCTTTTAATAAAAATTTCACTTGAAATTTAATTGACATGGATGAATACATTTTTGTATTTTATAATATTATACTTTAATTTCAATATTAGTACCTCCATTAAATATTTTAAAGGCCTGCAAAAAGATCCTAATTGATGTCTTATGTAAATTTTTGAACAACTTCATTCCTTAACTTCTTATTTTCAATTCCCTCAAATAATTTTGGGTATACATCTTCAAGTGATCAAACTTTATTAATTTTGTATATTTTAAGAGATCAAAATATACAAAATGAAATTTTAAGCAATAATGAAATGACAAGATGATTTCAAAATCAAGATGTAATTGTTTCCAAAATAAAATGTATATTTTAGATGGAATCGAACAAGTACATAATATTTCAAGTGATACTACAGTTGCAAAATCAGTTTATGAAACATTTGGGGCAAAACTTTTGAAATGAAAAGGCATAAAAAGAATAAGAAGATGTGAAGCCATTTTGGTGAAAAGAGGAACGTTTTAATGAAAACAAAAAAAAAATTAGGACTTATTTTTCCATGTCACTAAAGTAACTTTGGATATACATTTACTAGTGATCAAGCTTAATTAATTTTGTACAACATATAAGCTTTTGGAATTATTGTCTCAAAATTTTCTTTGTTGTATATTAGAATTCAATCAAGTTTTGTTGAACATTTGACATATTTAACTGAGTATAAACATTTATGTTTACTTTATCTGATATTACAAATACATATGTTTATAAATAATGTAAATTTCAAGAGTGTTTTTGTGACATGTCAATTTAGTCTCAGATGGTGAGATAAGCTTTAAAGGTTTAGGTGAGTGAGTTGCTATTAACATATCTCAAGTCCTTTGGGTTATGTGGGGCACGGTGTCAAAGTGGATTTAATTCTAAGCATAAGAAAGCTGTTAGGAAGGATTATCAACATAAAGGTATCATTATCATTAAGCTTCATACGGTATTAGGAAATTTACTAGGACATCAAACCTTATGATTTATGTCACATGGTGTGTTTTAGACAAGTAACTCTATAAGAAGTGATGAGGGTGCATTTCTAGTGATGTGGCATTGGTATGAACATGCATGCTCGAGGAACTTCAAGAAACAACCCTATTTAGGGGTGAGTGTTCGATTAATTCGGTAATAAATTAATTGAAAACTGATTTAATATTATCTAATAAAATCATATCAAAGTTTATACAAAATTAATACCAAATTAACTAAATTTATTTTAAAAAATAATTAAAAAAATTTATACAAAATTAATATCGAATTAACTGAATGCTCACTGTTAGCCCTACCACGGGACCCAGTGACTTCCTACAAACATTCAATAAAGAGGAGGGAAGAAACCATTAGTCAATGAGCCAGGAAGGGAGTCTCTAGTGCAGCTATTCTGATGGTCAAGTTAGAAAACAGTGGTCGTGCAAAAATGGCAAAAATTAGTAGAGCAAGATGTACTTGCACTAAGGGAGGAGGTCTTCTTTTATAATGCCCCTGACAATCTCTACATTAATGAAACATTATTACTATCAATCAATCTATCCATTAATATGCCTACAGTATGCAACAATCACATTGATATAGAGGTGTATCATGTATATTATCTATACATAAATATGCTCCTCTGTCAAACCCACGTGCTATATTAATGACAGAAAGTAGGCTCACGGGCTCATGAGTTATAAACCCCATTGAACTATTTGGCTAGAAAATGAGTCTGAAGATGACCCCTTACATATGGTCCATTCCCTCATGTGGTTTAAATGGGTTGTAGCCAAATCCCCAACGAGCATAATGGTTTGTGGTTGATCTAGCTAACTGGTGTTGATTTTCCCTATGTTTTGTCCAATCAGCTTTATCAATCAGGAGAGAGCGGGAAGCAAACCCCAAGGTGAGTCCAGTCCAAGTCTAGGATAAGACTTCTAGAGAGCTCGCCTGATCGACCCTACTTTATCTTTTGACTCCTCTTGTACTTTGACCGTTCGTACAACCTTTTAACCTCCGTGATCCCTATTGGGAAGGTCTCGTCCCTATCCACCATATCAGCTAATATTATTGAGCTATTATTAATTTGAACTTAAATATTTTAAATTAAGCATTAAATCATACAAGTTATTGATAAATTCTATCAACTAAGTGAGTTTGCAGGTAGAAACTTTATGCAATATACTTAACTAGTAGGCTACATAATAAAGTATTCCTACGTCAAGCTAACATTAATCCATCCCTTATCACATAAATGACATTTTTTTTTTTGCCAACCAAGACTCTCTTTCATACAAAAAACAGAGAAGAAAAATAATAATCATAAAAATAAAAAAAAAACTTTTACATATGTGAGTCTAAATATCAACAACTGCAGTTTCTTTGACGCAAAACTAGACCTTGGTAAATATTTGAATTAGGAGAATAAAATTGGCCATGTCTTTTATACAGTGTATTTTTCCCCACCAGTCTGGTCCCGTTCATTAGGGTGTATATATATATATATATAGGACTCGGTCAAAATGAATATATGGAGGCACATCTCTCTAGATCTCCGAACAAGCTAAAAGAAAAAGGAAGTCCGACTATAAAGCACATCAGTTACGTATTCAAGGTCGTGGGTCTCTCGCCCTGTACTTGCAAGCTTCAGCCAACGAAGCGAAGCTGGACCTCACTTAACTAGCCCAAACACTCGTCGAACCAGCAGATCCTCTGCTTCCACTCCACTCTATATGGCTCAGAAACGAAGCTCATCGTTCAAGGTCCAGCTTAGCTTGCGATTAAATATGGGGGAGGGTGGCGCATCAACGCAGGCAGCGGCAGCAGACGACGCTGCAGCAGCAGCTTTTAATATCTTTCCCATTCGTGCCGCTGAAAAGAGAAGAGCCATGACCGGCCGAGGACAAAGAAGGAATGCTCATTAAAGTTTTGTTTTTTGGTGTTTTTTTAGCATAAGAAGAATCTACTCGCTACTTGCATCGATTTGTCACTGTTATATAGGACCCCGTGAATCCCTCTGCAACTCCTTGTCAGAATGCCTTAATAGAACAGGATTAATTCGACCTACGCAGTGCCCTCAGTGAGAGGTGGGGAGAACGAACCCACCCACCACTCATCGCACCACAACTCCACTCCACCCTGCTTCATAGGGCATAATTGAGATATTAAGAGATGGTAAGTAATTGAAGATTTACCACTTAAAATTGAATGCCCAAATCTCAGAGATGAGATGACGTAAATCCTTGCACTGATGGAACTTATCCTCATCCATTTATCTCAATCTGTAATTTATCTGTGGGACGAACAAATTGCCTTTGTTTTGCCAGAACTCCACTACACCCTACCGTCTACTGTCTCTTCTCAACAGGCAACCGAAAGCACATAAGGCGCAGCTTTCAGCCTTGCCCTGCCACCATTAAACCACAGCGAGCCATGACGTACTGCTGCGGGTCCTGCACTATTGGTGTTCCAGCAGCCCATATCCTGATAGCGGGCAGGTCACAGTACGTTGAAAATCCTAGTCAGTGTACGCGGCTGATTTCATCCTTTGGAGAGACCCGATGGGATGGAATCGCCTAAAAGGTATTTGATGTTTTGCTTCCTAGAGCTCCCTTGGAACATCGCTACGCATGCCGAGGCTCCGTCGCGTCGCTACTCCTACACATGCCCCGAGAACGGAAGCCAAACCTAGCCACCCACGGATCGCCGAATTCACAGGCCAGAAATGGAGGCTGCATCTCGTGTAAACGGTACCAAAGGATGTACAATCTCAGTCCATCTCAAACGATGGTCGCAACTGCTTTACTGATGGGCATTACTGCATCCCATCAACAAAAAAGTAACATTACTATGACAGTGTGGTGGGACTTAGAACTAGCTACGGTGTACTGGCCTACCAGACTATTGATTATCCATTACACATAATTGACCTCTCTGTAAAATGTAAACTTGCTTAAACACATCACTACAAACAATATACGAGGAGGATAAGATGTGGTGCGATAACACACTTTCTAGGGTAGATATTAAAGAAGTCATGGTCACTGAACAGTAGTCGGCAGGATCAGAAATGAAGTAGGGATCAGAGTGGCGGATATGGCTGACGAGGATCCATACGGATATCCCCGGGCTGCACTGTGGAGATGGGAGGACAAAATGGGAATCCTCCTGCTGCAACATATGGTAGTCTCGATCTCAGGGAAGGGCGATATCACGGAGAGCGGAGGGAGATCGAGCATGTTGCGCAGTGAAACAAGCTATCCCAGTAGTCGGAAGCAGCGCAAGTTTAGTCCGCGAGCCCATGCGAGAAAAAGCGCAACACGTGCAGATTCTTACCCCCACATTTTCATTTCCAATGAAGCCATAAAAAATGGCCTACCACTCCAATCCCCCACGTCTTGTTTTTTCTTAATCAAATCAACACCAGCAAGCAAATACTAAATCCTAAAATCTACGGATTGAAGGGGAAAACAGATTTGTTTTTTAAAATAATTTGAATTCGATATAGACGATTATTATAGTCTCAGTGAGGGATATCAGTGTCTAGCATACTACACGATGCATGCAGAGCATTAGCAGGACAGTGGCGGGAAAAAAGGGCAGAAAAAGATGGTCTGTGTTGGTATCTTACTTCCCCTTGGCCCAATAGAAAAGGACTACAACGGAACTGAAAGGGACGCGCGTCTGCTGACGGCGCCCGCGGCAGCGCCTTCGCAGTTCACCCTGCCGCTTCATACTCCCACCAACTACCCTCACAACGCAGTGTGTGCCATCCCCGAGCTCGGTCTATTTTTGTTTCCTTTCCTCAGAAAGCGAGGCCAGAGCGAATACATAAAGCAGCGATGGGGATGGGTCAAGGCCGAGTAAAGGCGGGTGCAGAGAAGCGAGGGTCAAAAGAAAAACAGAGCACCACACGCTACCCACCCAACTCCCCCCCTGCTTCTACAGCTCAGTCCCCTCGTCAGAACATCGCCACAAAGAGATAAAGAGTAGCCAACAACATTAATAATGAACAAATGGCAGAGGAGAGTAGTGAAAGAGGCGATGCAGTCTCGAATCCCATTGTAAATTAAATCCACTGTGAGGGGCAAGCCGAGCAGCGAAAGACATCCATTGAATCAACAACAAATGTGAAGCAAGAGAACGGAGAAAAAAAAAGAAGAAACGCAGACGAAAAGTTAAGGCGGGACAACAGCTAGTAGCCATGGGCAGTGTGGATAACAGAGCGCAGTGTTAGCAGAAGCAACTGTTCCTTCTACTTCCGCAGCGCAGATAGGGAGGTATTGCTCCCCATGAATACCGACCAAAGACGGAACCACATACACAAGCGAAGGGAAGGAAAGGAAAGTATCACAAACAAAAAAACAATCTCATGGACGCCTAAACATGAAAGCATTCCATGGAAAAGAAACCTCTCCATCGCTGCACGACCATAGCTAGGTCATTCCAATAGAATATTCATTTGGGGTCCATTCTTTCAAAACTATATTAAGCTCAAAATTCCGAATGTTTCAAAAAAAAAAAAAAATCGATAAACAACGATCGAGTTAGGGAAGGGGTTGGAAACCTGGAACATGGCGACGACAGCAGGCGCCGCAGCGAGTCTGCCGGAGGATCGGGCAGCGTCATCGGCGACATGAGCGGCGACGGATTCGACGAAGTGCTCAGGCCAGACCACGTCGGCGGATCGCTGCCGCGACGACGAAGGGTAGTGGGCGCGGCGGCCACCGAGGCGGGATCCGGAGGCACCTTCCTCTCCATTCCCCTTGCCATGGCGCTGCGGTGGCGACCCGGATGACATCGGTGCAAGATCTGCGGATCGAACTTCGAGCTAAAAGCGACGCGACGAAATTGAAAGGGGAGGGAAGGCGCGAGGAGTCGATGCGACGGGGTGTTGTGGGGTTAGGCAAGCGTCGACAACGCACCGTTTTATAGAGAGTCATAGTTATTTATCGGATGGTATTTACCTTCCCCGTTTTTTTAATATGTCCTCGCACGTTATAAAATACTTATCGCTGATATGCCATCTGCATTTGAACTTGAAAGTATAACTGTATAGTGTAACTGTATCTTTTATAAGCACTTTTTTTTATCGTACCGAGATGTCTGGAGGGAACGATTTTATTATGTGCTTCCATTTATAGCCAGCCATCTCCGATATGCCGACGACAATTAATGGTTATTATAAAATGTATCATATATATAACGGAAGCACATATGACGCACCGTTTGCGTGTAGATCCGGTCGGGCCCACTAAAAGCAATTTTTCGTCGCCAGAACTGGGCCCAGAGGCGACATGATGAGGTTTAGATTAAATGGGCCACAGAAAACAAGTGGACCAACCGGACCCGTCTACTTTATCAGAGGAATATTAATCCGAGTTCAGTAACGTTCAGAAATTTCAGTCGCATTTCAGTCCCTTTGTAAAAGATCCGGGCATCATTTTAGACCAAACAACGCGCAGATTTAATACATTGAGGATTGATCAGGTGAAGCTTACAAGCGGTCGCAGGAACAAGTGGTCCATGTATATTTAGAGAATTAGCAGCACGCAGTCTGATGGATAGTGATGGGGCCGGAAGGCTCGCTCAGTGGCTCGTTGCTCCGCATGCTACTTCAATACGTGCATGCCTCGCTCATGACCATGCAGGGAACGTATGTAATGGCATATCCCACAGCGCACTGTACGTCGAACGTATGTAATGGCATATCCCACAGCGCACTGTACGTCGCCCATAGATGCTTTGATCCTGTGCTTGCAGTACTGTACGTACGCGACGCCATATCCTACAGTATGTGTACGTGCGCGCATGTATAGCAGCCGACGCTGGTATATATACCCAACGGCATCCTCTTGGTTTAAAGATATATCCGAATACAATTACAAATACAGTACAATGGGACAGATATGCAAGTGTA